>CM052712.1:86952271-86993602 GCA_028551405.1 Uromys caudimaculatus
AACAGTTCCATGTGAGGGGGGTTTATTGGAAGGGGGGGGAACAAGGTAGTGGCGAGAAGAGAAAGGAAAAGGAAAGGGGGGAAAAGAGAAAGATCAGAGGGGTCTTCCATTTATATAGAGAGAGTGACGTAGCCGCAGGTAAAGGTGGGTGATCGGCCAAGTGGATTCTGGGAATATGGTGGCTGTTGCCTTGGCAACAGGTGAGCAGGTCGAGCTGTCCCCTGGGTGTGATGTCACCGGTTTGGTGGTCCTGATGCCAACGGGCGGGGGGGGGGGGCAATATGAATGAATATAGGGATATGAACCATCTCCAGGTCAGGTACCGTATGGAGAAGGCAGAGGGGTGGGTTCCTAGAACTCGTCACCCTCACACATCCTGTGAGCGCTGTGCACTTGCCTCATTCCAGTGAGTCTCCAGGAATGTGAGCTGGGGCACCACTAAGCTGCAGGCTTTCTAAGGGAACCCAGATCAAAGTCCTCCCGCATTCTGGTGAGTTCCTCCTGGCTTCTAAATAACAAAGGCACTCTTTAGAATTACAGCCCCAAGTCTCAGACAGCCATCTGTAATTCTGGCCTAACCACCCCTGTACCCCAATGCTATGTCATAAACAGGTTCCTTGCCTGCTGGGCCAAGTCTATTTCAGGACTCATAGGTTGATAATAGAAATCTGGTCTGAAATGAAGTATGTGCCTTTTCAAATAATCCCTGCCGCTCTGTGGCTGGACGGTGCCCGGCTGCTTTCTGAGAAGGCAGAAGGCGGTCAAGGGAGGGGCTGACAGCAATGGCAGGGGGTGAACCTCAGAGAAAGACTGTTCCCCCTGATTCTGGGGACACAGATGATATGGAATAGCTGCTGTGCTTGGAAACACCAAGTTGGTTTCAGAACCTCCAAACACAATAAAAATTCACTGTCTGTCATTTGACTCAAATACATCTCCCAAGGGGCCTACAACCTGCTCAACATGCCTTGTCTCTCCAAGGTCATCCAGTACTTCCAGAAGAGCAGCCTGCTCTTGCCTTTTGCTTGGGGGTACAGCTCCAGCCCAAAGTCAAACAGAAGACGCACACATTGTACCAATCCAGCTGCAGGACAGCTGCCATGTCTAAGGTCCCTCTGCAGTCTACTAAGCACCGCATTCTGGATCTAAAAGTTCTCTCAAGGCCCAGGTGTGGCAGTATGGCTGTCTCCTGGGCTGCTGTGGAGCAGTGAGAACATTTTCAGGAGACGGAACATGGGGAGTTAGGTCACCTGTGGTGAAGCAGGCAATGGACTTCTAGCCCCTTCCCGCTCTTTCTGCCTCCAGGGCTACCCTAAGGTGAGTAGTTCCCTCCACCACAAGCTCCCACCAGGACACACTAAGTCCCTACAGACTGGAAATGATAGAGACAAGCAACCATGACCCGAAAGCCATGATATAATGTGTCAGAAACAAACCTTTCTTCCCCTTAGTTTTCCCAGGGATTTTGTTACAGCAACAGAAAGCTTGCTGCCCATAATATAGAGCACTCCTAGCACGACGGCATTTTTGCGGTTGCTCATTATATGATTTTTTTTCCCCCTACAACTTTGAAAAAAAAAAAAGCCCCCAATATACACTAAAAACAAAAATACAAATTATATTATGTGTGTGAGAAATTATCCATCCCCACCACAAAGTATAGGAAGGTGAAGAGACAGGTCAGATGATAAAGTGTCTACTCATGAAGGTATGAGGCCCTGAGTCCTGATCCGTAAAATCCACATAAACGCTGGCATGGAAGCAAGTAGCCCTGGCTATCGGGAGGCAAGACCAGCAGATCCTCAGAGCTCACCAATCCAGCTAATCAGTGGGGTCCAGGCTCAGTGAGAGACCCTGTCTCAAAAGCTAAGGTGGAGAGTAATGAAGACTCCCGATATTAAGCTCTAGCCTCCACAAGTACACAGTCACATACGCATGCAACTACACACAGACACATAAAATAAAAATACATTCAACAAATTTTCAATATTGTATAAAATGATGTCTTCAACACTTCATTATACTGTCAGGCTGATACAGTAAATATAATAACAAGATCATTCCTGTTCACGCAGCTCAGTCTGCTGGGTGATGCTGGGTCCTGTACAGCATAAGGTGGTGGCCTCTGCATCTTAAACCAAAGGAAGATAATTCCAAACACCTATGTGACTACTCTCAGGTCACCTGAGGCCTCTGGCCTTCTCCCTTGGTAGACAGCAGTCTGAGGAGCAAGATTGAGCTGCATCCACACAGTCTGAGGGAACCAACCAGCCAAACAAACAAAAACCCATCATAGCATAGGTGGTGAAGCAGCCTGAGGTTTGTAACTTGCTCTGAAATGCATCCAAAATGAAGCTGTCTGGACGGACAGGACACACATCTGATAGAGCAACTATTGCAGAACGTTAACTGTGGAACTTGGATGTGTAGCGAACACAGTTTCAACATCTTCCTATGTTGAAATGCTTCATTTTTTAAAATGTCAAGAGAGGGTATGCCTATAAAAATTTTTATGTGTAAGGTCAGGACAACCTCCAGAAACCACAAACTGTGGGTGAGAGAGCAAAAGCCCTCTCCTCTGACCCAGCGACTTTCCTCCAGGAATTCACCATAGAGAAATAACGTGTGGCATAGCTGGGCTATGCTGAGAGTACAGCATGTACCAGGGGCCAATGCCAAAGCCCAGAGAGGGGATAAAAAGAAAATAAAGATTTCAAAAACCATAAATGTGGTGGTGTCCTTTCTAAAAAGGACTTTCTGAACTCTCAGATGAAGTCCCAAATCACCCAAGGCTCACAAAGCCCGCCTAAATCTGGTCGGGCCTCCTCCTATCAGCTTCCTGACATCAACTGCTCTGCACAGGACCACACCAAATGAAGGCTGCATGTCCCAGCCCATTTGCAGCTACACAAGGCTATGTGAACAAGTTCTGAGCCATAACCAATAGCTGCATGCATAGATGAGCCCCCCAAGGGGTGTGGTTACAGGAGGAAGGGGGACGTGTCCTCTGTCTTAAACTCCTTCCTGTCCTATGGAATGCAGATGTAGTACACAGGGTTAGAACTCCCCTTTGGCCTCTGCCCACACACTGCTGGACCTGGCTACACTTAGATAAGCCTCACTCCACGGACCCCACCACATGTGTCTGAGGGGGCACAGTGATGATGTCTTTTCTAGCCACACTAACTGGAGGGCAACTCATCCAGACGTCAGGGGAAAGATGTCAGAAAATGCACCTATGTCCTCCTCTTCCTATGCAAGGGTCTCCCTGTAATCCAGAGACCAATGAGCAGGAGCAAAGACTCCTGCACCACCTTGAGAGGCAACCTGGACACAGATTGCTTTCTCTGCATTCATCAACATATGAACTGTTGTTGTTGTTGTTGTTGGTGGTGGTGGTGGTGGTGGTGGTGGTAGTGGTTGGTTGGTTGGTTTTTTGTTTGCATTTTGTTTTGTTTTCAGTTTTGTGATTTTGTTTTTGTTTTAGAAAAAGGCTGGGGATTTATTTGGCTTGGTAGGTTGCTTGCCTACCACATAAGAAATTCTGGGTTCAGTCTCAAACACTGCATACATTAGGCTTGGTAGCTCATGCTGGAAACCCCTGTACTTAGGGTCAGGAAACAGAGGCAGGAGAATCAGAAATTCAAGGTCATCCTTGGCTACATAGCAAGTCCTAGGCCAGCCTTGGCTACAGCATGAGTTTGCCTCAGATAGATAAGTGAACAAGCATGAAAGCAGGCCACTGCTTTATACTGTCAGACTGATGCAGTAAATATAATAACAAACATTTCATAGTTGCAGTCATGTTACAGATGCTTTTATAAGTGAGTAGAATAAATCTTATTTATTCCACTATAACTAAATTGTTGCAAGATGCCAAGCCCTTGGCAATCGTGCACTCAGAGATCCCCCTCAGGGGCCACTGCAGGCTTGAGCTTTCTCAACTGGTCATTCCTGTTGATTCAGGCCATCTGCTACACGTTCTGCCCTGGGTCATCCCTCCTGCCCCTCCCTGCCTAAAATCTAAATTTCCTGTGGTCTCCAGGTATAATCTGTTGATCCTTCTCTGTTGGCTCTTTAGGAACCCCGCCTCCTCAAATCTTAGTAGACATTGTGTCCTATTGGAATGGCCCTCTCTCCTGCCCCGAGGTTGGCTTGGCTTCATACATCATCCTCCACATGACAAACACATAGTGCCTTCCACAGACATACTGACAAAGTCATCGCCAAACCAGCCTCACCCACAGAGCAGCATCCCCCCAAGCAACACTGTGAGGCACATAGTGCCCAGGGCTGCCCACCCTGTGTAACAGGCCCCACAAGGAGCTCTCCTAGGGAGGGCTAGCGTGTACCAGCTCTGGGCCACACAGCCTGTGCGTATTGTTTCTGATCCTTGTAATTCAACTGAGATGATGCAGCTAAAGTTCTGATTTGAGAGTAATAGAAACTGGGCCACGAAGGGCCCTTTACTGACCAAAAGTCACACGCCACCAGCCAATAGCAAGGGACTGATAAAACCAATGTCAGCCTCTCCCATAACAACATAACACCTGCTTCTGCTTTGCACTTCACAGGTCTTCATGGAGGACTCTGCAGACAGACAAACATGCATTCACATCTGATAGGACGGCATGATAAAAATCAGTAAGGACTGGACTGCCCAATGCCAACTTAAAAGACTCCATGCCCTCACCGAGGAAGGACCACTGGTTTCTGTCTCATTGACCAAATCTCTGCTTGGTCTTTTCAATTAATGATTGAGATTATCTGGACACATGGGAAACTGTGCATAACATCACTATCTAAATTCCCAGTTCTACTTACAGAGAAAAATGCAAATAGACTGTACCCAGCATTCCCATCTGGGTTACAGAACCCCCACGCCTGTGTTGGCTGCGGGCCAGCACCCGGCCTTGACAGAATGCAGATGAAACCTTTGGGAACAGATTTGAATTCGCTACGAGGCCAGCCTGGTCTACAGAGTGAATTGCAGGACAGCCATGGTTACACAGAGAAACCTTGTCTCGAAAAACCAAAAAAAAAAAAAAAAAAATCTGCCCGCCCTTGAAAGAAACCATTGCTGTCCCACCTCACATAATATCGAGTCAAATATGGAGGGAAGGGCATTGTTTGGAGGTACAGGAAGGTGTTTTCACATCTACTCAATGTGAGCTGCAACATCTTCCATCCTAATGAACAGAGAGCTGACGCAAACATCTGGTACCGATTCCACACAATTCCCAGTATTCTGATTCCCCATATCGCCCAGGGTACTAACGAGAAACGTGTGTTCAGCTGTAATAAAAGTGGTAAAGATGCAGTGGGAATTAAGAAGTAACATTATAGCCTGGGACCAGGACACTGCAGTGGGGTTGGTTTTTATTGCAACGACACCATTGGCTAATAAGAGTTTGTGTTACTGTGCCATGGGGAATTCTGCAATGCCATCAACTGTAAAGAAGGACAAACTCCCACAGACTGTGGGACTTGGGCACTGTAGGACCTATTCCATCCCTGAGCAGAAAACCCCCACTACGTACCGGTGGCAAGGGGGGGGTGCCCGAATCAGCAGGAAAGGGGGGCCCGGGATGTTTTCTCAGCCAGCAGCCCAGCCTGGCTCTTATTGAGCGCTGGGAGAAGGAATGTCGCAAATACCAGGATATGATGCAGAAACAAAGCTCAGAGAGAAGAAACACCTGGAAGGCCCTGGGCTCCAGAGCCTCTGGCCAGTACACAACATGAGCTAATATTTGTACCATCTTAAATTACTATTCATTGGCTCTAAGGCCCCTGGGGATAGAGCTGGGGAATGTACAGCCATTAAACTCTTGAAGGGGCCCTCAGACCACAGTTCCCACTTGGGTTTTCAACAATAAGACTTAGTTAGAATCCCGTTTATTTCTCATAGGGGAAAGTCTTAAGCCTGAAATGCAGATTTCTTGATGGAAGGGAGCCCACATCTTTGGGTTCAGCTCATCAGGGTGTCTTGGACCCTCCACATGAATATCAGAATCCAAGCCTTCTTGACAACACCAACCCCCTTCCCAGAAGTCAAATGTCAATTTGTTGGGCTGGAAGCCAGTGCATATTTGTATACTGTTGTGTTGAAACAGCGGGTGCAACCATGTTGAAGAATTTCCTGTGTTCAAACTGTGCTTTGAAATGTTCAAAAGGAAACAAAGGGCAGAGCTTCACTGCGAGCCCACGTTCTCGGGGTTGTGTAAGTGCCAAGCTGGCGATGGTTCTTCTACCTGAGCAAGAGTCTACTCCTTATAAGTGTCCACAGAGGAGATCTCAGAGAATAGGAAACAGAGAGGTTATGTTCCACACTGGCTAACACCAAGAGGAGCCCCTAGGGCTTTAGGGGCGCAGCTTCATGATGGAGCAGAAAATATGTATATAAGGTAAACCCTGCAATAGTGGAGGGTGCTGCCCCCCCCCGGAAGTTGGCACCAAGTCCAACTTGGAGTGGAAATGGAGCTACATAATGTTTGTGCTATACTAGGGATCAAACCCTAAACTCAGCATCTGCTAGGCAAATGCTCTGCCCTGGGCTCCAGTCTCCAGCCATGTCCTGAGAAGCTTCCCACAGTCTCTCTTACAGACTTGACCTGTAGCTAAAATGAGGCACTACGTGTAAAATCACTTTTCAGATTTCAGGTAGTATTAGAGCTGTAAATTCCCCTGGGGAAGGAGAAATGAATGAATGAGAAGTATTTCCCCCAATTGAAAAATGTTCTCTCGGTGGCCTTAGAATGTATAGTAAAGCCCCTAAGACAAGAATCCCTAAGGTGCGTCACAGCTCTAACTACCCCAAAGTATTTCTAAGAATTATAGTGGGAAGACTTCAAAGTAAACTACACACAGGGTTAGAGTAGAATTTCCTATTCCCTGAATGCATTCTGGGAACGCACACTGAAAGGGACAGCAGGCCAGGCCCGAGCCCCCTGAGGACTCTCATTAGCTCAGCTCCAGCTTGGCCAAGCTCCAGTCCGTTTCCCACCCTCAGGAGGGCACACATACGCTCCTGTTCTTCTAACTTAACCTAAAGGAAGCTGAGGTGGAAGGAGACAGAGCCTGCAGCAATCACTTAAGAGATAAGAACATAACATCATCGACAGATTCTCTGGCTGCAGCCATGTCAGGAGGTGTTTGAGTTCAATCCCCGGGACACTCTGTGGAAGGAGAGAACCAGCTCCTGCAAGCTGCCATCCCTCACCTGTGTATCACTCACACCCAACCCCACCCCCACACATGCACACTAGTGATAATATTTAAAATTAAAGATTTAAAGTCCAAAACAAAGAAAGAAAAGAAGAACTGATTTCTTTTTCCCTCATGCCTTGACTTTAGAATATAAAACGACTGAAAGAAAATACACTCCTTTGTTAAGACAAAAATGTTGAATTGCCCTAAACTTATAAGATCAATCTCCAACCATCCATGTAATAAAATTTGTAACTCATTCCCTACGAGGGCAAAGTGAGACTTCAAGGGGCACAGAGTTGTCCCATTGACTATAGTGACAGTCCCAGACGCGTTCACCACACAGACCTCGACTTATACCCACAATAATTGCCAAACTAATTATTTCCCTCCCACTCGGGTACTGGGGGTGGAGCCTAAGGCTTTGCACAAGCACCAAGCTATAGCCCAAGATTGTGATCTTTCTCTTTTTAAATCTAATTTTAAAAAGACGAGGAAGCAGGGAACAGGAAGAGGCATACACAGAGCTCTGAGTTGTGGCACACAGCAGAGCCACTTTGCATGAGGAAACATTCTGTCACACTGTGCTCGAGGCATAGCCAAGTGACATAAGAAGACATGGGGGACGAGCAGGACGAGCGAAACACTTGGGTTATCACCTGAAACCACTGGTCCTGACTACAGATAAGAGAAAGATTTAAAAAGAAAAATCTACCAACTTTTGGATTGGCCACATGATCTATTACTGATCACAGCCATGTGCAGAAAGCAAGCCATAAACAACAACACGTTTGCTTGAAGCCTTTTCTATGTAATCAGGGCACTCAGCAATTGGTTTTCAACAAATGAATTACCCAGCTTAATGTGTGACAAGCCCCGTTAGGAGACCAACCTGTACTTCTCCCCCTCTCTAGCTCCCTGCGTAGGTGCTACTGGACAGGGAAGCTGACAGATAGTAGTTTGTGGGGGATCTTGCGAACACATGTATGTCACAGAGACTTGCTTTCAGGGCTGTTTACGGCTCTGGAGGAGCTGGAATTCCTGCAGCTCATGGAAGCTCTCGGCTCATCAAGAGCCGCAGAACTTCATGTGTATCAATGTGTATCAAGTTATATGTGTGTCAGTGATCTCAGAAACAGCAGGGCCGTTCCCAGCTCCCTAAAGCTGGTCCTGGAGCACGTTTGATGCCCTGTTATATTCTGATCCTTCTTAAACCTGCTAAACTATTATCAGAGGCTTCCTTTATAGCAAAGGTCAGCCCTTAGAAATTTGCTGTTTGAGTGCAGTGGCACACTCCTTTTATCCCAGCACTCAGGAGGCAGAGACAGAGGGATCTCTGGGAGTTAGAAGACAGCGTGATCAGAACCATCAGAGCTACATGGTAAGACCCTGTCTCTCTGTCTGTCTCTGTCTCTCTCTTCTGACTCTCTCTGTCTGACTCTGTCTCTCTCTCTCTCTCTCTCTCTCTGACTCTGTCTCTCTGTCTCTGTTTCTGTCTCTCTGTCTCTCTCTGTCTCTGTCCCTCTCCCTCCCTCTCCCTCTCCCTCTCCCTCTCCCTCTCTCTCTCAGATGAAACCCCATGAAGGCAAAAGCCACACTCCCTGCTTATTGACCACTGCATTGCTGGGTGCCACTCCTGACACGCAGCAAGAGTTTTTAAAGACTCGCTAAATGATGACTCCATCAACGGAATAACCCAGCCCCAAGCTGCTACTATGGCTTCTCTCTTAGATTTAAACCTCAGTCCTGCCACACCTTAGCTCTATGGCCTCAGGCAGTTACTTAGCCATCCCATGCCATGTCTCTATCCACACAACGGGATGCCGCTAACCTAACGGAACTCTCCTAGGACGAACTCACTTCAGCTACAACATGGCTATAATTACCATTTTTGTACTTCCCAGCATTTTCCCAAAGGAAAACTGCTTCCTAAGTCAGCTAAGTCTCCCTCTGAAGTAGCAGCAATGGGGCTGTAGAGCTTAATAGACCCAGGACGCTGTTTAGTGTCCCAACTGCTGTCCCATGGGTTTAAAGGACTTCTACGCATGCACTGCCAAGACCCTTCCAAACCTTCCTACATTTCAGACATCACCCACATGGCTTTAGTGTAAGACCCACAAAGGTCATGTTTCAGTACTAGTCTAAACGGGGGCCTTAAGTTTCACTGCTAGAAAATTCCTGATTTTAATACATATTCTCTTATTACTCATACACTTATTTCTACAAAAGAAATCAAAGAACTCATAACAACAACAACAACAACAAATCCCAGAAAGCCACGTCAGCTGCAATCGATTCAAAGTCATGCTGGCAAAGTAGAAATCTTATTAAGAATCCGTCTTAACTAAGAAATCAAATCCAGCAACAAACCATTAACCAAGATCACCTGAAAACATGATGGGTTGCATGAGTCCCGTCAAAAGGAAACAAACATGTTCTTAGACCAGGAAAATGTTTTTCTAGATTTGAGTTTAAGAGACGAGATATTCACTCTGCAAAGGAGGAGTGGCTCCAGGGAGTCATTTTACAGAAATTACTGTCTTGTTGTTTAATAAAAATCTTCCCCCAAATTTAAACATGAGGTAAATGGGATGCATACCTGTCCCACAAGGCTGCTACCGAGCATGCTTGTGGCGACACCACACATGGTGAGTGACATGCTGTGCGGTGCACACCTACACAAAGCACCTTTTCAGGACCGGTTGCCTTGCTGTGTCAACTCTGGAGCTGTGCTTCTGGATTTATTTTTAAGTGTGTCACATCAGTCAAAGCAATTTCTGTTTTTCGAAAATCTGTGGGTGTTATTGGGGGAGAGACTTTTCTTCAGTGTTTTTCCACACTCCGGATCAAGCTGCTTCTCTCTTTTCCTCCTGAGTGAAGGAGGGAAGCCACTCACTCTGCCAGTGGGAACTCACTTTTTCTCACATGCAGACTTTCAAACTGTCCAACCTGAAAACAAAAGTGCTTTGCATACCAAATCCTACTACAGAAGGGCTTTGTTTGCAAGATCTGAACAGAAAATAAGACTAACGGAATATCTGATTTGAAGTAATTGTCGATTCCTTCTCTCCGTATTTCGTATCTGAAATACTTCCCACCATACAATGATGTCTCGCTCAAAACTCACTGCTTAATGAGATGCTCCACATTAGCAAATCCCCGCCAAACTGAACATTACTAAAGTAACTTTGGTCATGTTTTTAAATGGAAAATTACCTAACAGATACTAATGCATAATTACTTTCCGGCCAGTTTAAATATTTCGTGCATCCTGAAAATGACTTCTTGTATTTTTTCCTGAATTCATTTAATGTTATCATTATAAACACTAATAAGGGTTTATTAAGGGTTGGCATGCTATTTTAGGGGTTTAAAAAATATTTATTTATTTTTGTCTTATATGTATGAGTGCTTGCCTATATGTCTGTATGTGTACCACATGTGTGCACTGCCCAAGCAGGCCAGTAGAGGGTGTCAGATCCCCAAAACTGAAGTTACAGGCAGTTGTGAACCACCAGGGGAGTGCTGAGAACCAAATATAGGTCCTATTAACCAC
Source organism: Uromys caudimaculatus (assembly GCA_028551405.1). Lineage (NCBI taxonomy): Eukaryota > Metazoa > Chordata > Mammalia > Rodentia > Muridae > Uromys > Uromys caudimaculatus. Next base: position 86,963,034 of record CM052712.1, read on the forward strand.
TGAGCCATCTCTCCATTCCCTTTGTTTTGGCCTTTTTATTTACTTTGTGTGTGTGTGTGTGCACATGCATGTGTGCATGTGTGTGCTCACATGTGTGCACAAGCACATAAGTACACACATTCAATGTTAGTGCTCTCCTTCTACCACGAGTTCCAGAAACCGACCATAGGCACCAGGCTTCCACAGCTGTCACTCTCTGAGTCAGCCCTGATATTTCAGTTTGCATCTCCACTACAATGGCCCCATATTTATACACTCACTGGTTCTGCCTGTACTCTGCATACGTCTGGATAAAGGCCTGTGCCCACCTCAAGCTCGTCACTTTTATGATTACATTTACACTCAATTTTAAGTCAATCCACCCTAGCAAGGGCTAGACGGTAGCTCCCTGCCCCATTTACACAACAGCCCAATGTGGATTTTTGACATCTGTTCTCCTTGAGACTAAAACATTGTGGGTTCTTTCAGGACGCAAGAAACATCTTTAAAACTGACACAGTGAGATAGGATTAGATAATAGTAAGGACCCCAAGACCACACTTGCCTATTTTGAATAAAAAGCCAAGGAAAGAATGAATCATACAGTAAGGTAAACTCCTGGGAGTTTGGTTCACAGCAGAGCTCTACTGAGAGTCCATCGAGCTTCTACTACTGCTCAGAGACCTTCAAGCATTTTAGAAACTCTAAGAGGAAAAACAAAAACCAAAACAAAACAAAAAAATCCTAAATGGGTAAGTAGGTCTGATAAGTTCCGGTGGTTGCCCCACTCCCAGTTTCTCATGGTTTTCTCCCCCAAATCCCTTGGTAGGATAAAGAGGGTGCTGAGCCTACACATCTCAGACTTGAAGGTTAGTTTTACTTATCAACCTAACAGGACTTAGAGTCACCTGGAAAGACAAACCTCTGGGCATGTCTGTGAGGGAAATTCTACATAGAGGTAATTGATGGGGAAGGCCCGCCCTGACTGTGGATGCCACCGTTCTATGGAATTCTGAACTGAATACAAAGGAGAGAGTGAACTGAGCACCAGTATCCATCTCTCTGACGCTTCTGAACTTCAAAAGCAGCATGAGCAGCTGGCCTGGCTCCCTTAATGCGTGATTTTCCCACCTTGATGACCTGTGCTCTGAACAGTGAGCCACAACAACTGGTCCTTGCTAAGTCTATTTGCATGTATTTATCACAGCAGCAGAAGTGACTGGCCCGCCAGATTAACTGCAATTCTAGCACCGGGTGTGAATCATCCCTCTGTGGCTCCTCCAAGGAATTTCAAGTCAGTACTCCTTTCTGCCTTCACTCAAATCAGGGCGAGAAGGAACCCTCAGCCAGTAGTCCCCTTTCTGTACAAATGGCCATCAGGGCGATGCAGTCCAGGAAGAGTTACAGGTTACAAAGTACCGTTTCACCAAGACAACACAGGATGTTGTCATTCAGAAAACCCTTCTCTGGTGCAATTACAATGTAACATTTAACAAACACAGTGTGGGGCAGCAAGTATTCCCAGGAGAGGAGTAGGGGACTGACTGTGAAAGACCTGAGCCCATTATAGGGAAGTCAGACCAACCTTAGCAAATTAAAGCCAGAGATAATATAGCCATATTCCACCGCCTAATGGCTAACCTACATCCTTTGTCCCGGGGAAAATAGCTAACCACAGGGTTAGTATTGCAACCATCCATATCTTTGTCTCGGGAAATAGCTAACCGCAGGAATGAATGGCTAACCTACACCTTTTGTCTCAGGAAATGGCTAATCTACACCTTTTCTCTCAGGAAACAGCTAACCGCGGGAGTGATGAACTTAGGACATTCTATACCTTCCCATGACACATAGAATTTCCTTGCTTCATGACTTTTTTCTTTAAATACCCCTGACTTCAGCTGCTCAGGGCCGAACTCCTCTGCCTCTGTGTAGGTTACGAGTCCGACCCCAGTGCACTGGCCCCCCACCCCTCGAATAAACCTCGTGTGAGTGCAGCAAGGACAGTCTTTTGTGAGTTCTTGGGGGGTCGCGCCATCCCGAGCCTTGAGTGAGGGTCTCCCCAGCTCGGGGGTCTTTCAACTGCACTCTCTGCAAACCATAGCATAAAGACATCATGCGCACCTACACACATAAGTAGACTTTTCAAGCTCCTTTCTGAAATAAAGAGTCTCTCTGCTTCCAAAGGTAACTCATAATTTATCCTAGATTTCAATCTTCTCTACTATAAAAGGCACAGGAAGTCACATGGAAACAATGAATGGAAGTGTAGGGTTTTTGTTTTTGTTTTTTAATCAAGCCAGAACAGGAAACTTTCAGTAGTTTACGATAAAACAACAAGTTTGAGCAAAGAGAGGGAAAAATTAACTATGCTTTTTAAACTCCTTACATTTTGCCCCCTCTCATTTAGAACAACGCCCTGTTCGCAATTATGAAACAAATCTCAATGTTTAGAGAAAATTAATATGTACGTGCTTGAAAGATATGATTCCCCAGATTACTTCATGTAGTCTTCAAAGGGGGACGCTCTTTAAAATTTTCTTTCATTATCTATATGCATGTTTGTCTTCATGCATTATATGCAGCACATGCATGCGGTACCCCCAGAGGCCAGAAAGGGCACCAAAATCCCTGGAACTGGTGTTATAGGGGCTGTGCTAGGAACTGAGCCCAAGGTCTTTTGAGGGCAGTAAGTGTGCTGAACTGCTGAGCCAGCTCTCCTGCCCCAAAGGGCTACTCTTCTATTACTGTATGGCCAAAGTGAGTCACAATAAAGCTTTGGAATATTAAAGACAATAAGTGAGAGATTTTCCAAAAAACACTAAAAATGTCTGGGAGTCAAAACAGAATTATGTTTATTTTTCTATGTAATGCATTATATTGAACTAGTCAGCCTATGAAATAGGCACATAGAGAAATAAGCAATATCAGGCCTTGATCTACAGCATAGCCTTCTACCTTCCACCCCTCCTCCACCCTAAAGCAGGTTCTTACCGACTTCATTGCCAGCACACTCACCCCTAAGAACTTCTATTATACTATTAACAAATTAAAGGCAGGTGGCTTTGAACCCACAGCCTGTGGCATGCTGGTAGGCACAATTATGTGGTGCTGGGGATTAAACCCAGGGTCTTGTGTGTACTAGGCCAGTACTCTAACAACTGAAGACATCCCCAGACATGCCTTTTCTTTTTAAACATAGGGATAATACCTGTCTTCTCTACCCAAGGGAAGTTATAACAACTATTAAGAGTTGGACTTAAAAGTTTTTCAGAACTAAACTAGAAAGTTCTACACAAACAAAGATATATTACTAATATATGGAAATTCAGTTGAAAAGTATCTCATTTCTTCTTCCACCCTATCCTGCTCTCCAAAAGAAAAGCCCACAATTTACAGTGAGAACAAATAGGAAACCCTGATCTCGGGACTCTGGAGACTCCAGCTTAGACCTGTCCTCTCCAAGCTGCCTGACCTGGTTTCTTTCACCTGAGTTTCACCTGGAGCAAATATTGCCTGTCTTACCAAAATGAACGAAAGCACCAGGCACCAAAAGAAAATCAATAAATTTAAGCAGGAAATACCTGTAAGAGATTAATGAGTTAGACTTGCCCAGTAAGAAATATGAATTTTGGCACTAAGCAGAAAGCATCTGTCCAAAATGTATGAGGTTCTGGTTTGATCCCAGCACCGAAGAAACAAACAAAAACAGAAAACAATTTGGATTTAATGGCATATAGCCTGAGGCTGGCAAGCAAAGAAAGTTTCCTCTTAAACACAGCAAGGAAGAAGCCAATGAAGACACAGCTGAGCAGCCTCCACAGCAGAGCAGCCTCCACAGCATGAGCCTAGAAGAGTTAGGTTGGGGCATTATTACTTACCAGTGAACCGGCAGGCTTTACAAGTTGGAATTCTGAGCACATAGCTATGGATTAGAACCCTTCTGAGTCTACTAAAACTTGTAGATTAAAACATCAGATCATATTTTCCCCATTCCTGATTAAGACCAAGGCACACAAACCCTAATTCTAAATGTGGGTATCCATCATTCCAGAATAAACAGCAGCCCATGAAGAAAGCAAAAGAAGGGGCAAGAAGAGAAATAACAAGGGGATGGGATGCAGACTGGACACTTAGTAATTAAACAGAAGAGAAAACGGGCTGTGTCCGAGTTCAGCTCGAGGCTGAGTTCCTATCAGAAGACTACCAGAGGCCAAAGACTACATCTGGATAAGGCTTTAAATCTGAGGCCAGTCTTTGAAAAAACATTTGACAAAGATTATCAAAACACACTTCTTTCTTTCTTCCTTCCTCTCTCTCTCTCTCTCTCTCTCTCTCTCTCTCTCTCTCTTAGTTATTTTCTCTACACTTACCAGTCCTGCAAACTTCTTCCTCTGTGTGTGTGTGTGTGTGTGTGTGTGTGTGTGTGTGTGTGTGTGTGTGTGTGTGCTGGACATGCATATGGGCACATGTGTGTCACGAATACCCATGTATTTGTGTTCACACTTGGGCACAGATGTGCACATGCACACATGAACGTGGAGGCCCAAGGTTGACAAGTCTTCCTTGATTGCTATTCACAGTATTCACTGAGGCAGGGTCTCTTGATTGAGCCCAGAGCTCACCACTACAACTAATCCTTCTAGCCAGCTTGCCCAGGGACCCCATCCTGCCCTGGGAGATGGAGCAGCAGCACTTCTGTGGGGTCTGGGATCCTCTCCACAGCCCTCGCCTGCAGACTCTTACCATCCTGCCCTCTCACCTGCACTGGGCATGAAGTTGGGCTGAACACACATCGAATGGTGTATTCTTTTATACCTATCCTTGTTAAGATTCTCCCTTTATACCTAAGAAAACACACGGACAACCAGCAGACAACTAAGGTGGCCGGTACACAGCTATAGGGTCAGAATCCTTCCAGAATCATCCTGGATTAGATGATCATCTTTTAGTTGTTTGTTTGTTTATTTATTTATTTATTATATTTCCTTTTTGGTTGTACTGGGTATTGAACTCAGGGCCTCGTGCATGCTAGGCAAACACTCTACCCTAGCAGATGTTCATCTAATCACTCAGCCCACCTGAGTATTTTGTGGAACCTCTTTCACCTCACGTTTTGAAAATCATGAGGGAATGTGGTTCCCCTTCATTGGGCTCAGATGAAACTCTTGGCCCGTACAGTAAGGGTCAAGCACATCAACAGAGACATGAAATATTTAAGATCATTATTATCCATATTCTTTATGTAAGTATGATATACTTACTCCGCCCCCCCCCCCAATTAAACCGAGAGCCTGGCTCTATGAAATGACCATTTTTAATTGCTCTCACATAATGGATATTCTTATTAGAGCAAATGTCTTAATGTTACCATGTGTGATTTATCTAGAGCCTCAGCATCTACCGTCTCTACAACTAGACATAAAACAGACATTCAAACTGTGGTTCTGCATCATGAGAAACACTGACGTAGCTAAGGATTCTCAGACTCACCACGCAGCCTCTAGTTAGCACGTTTGCTTTGCAATATGAACAGACCATATGAAGCCCAAGAAGAAGGAAGACCAAAATGTGGATGCTTCAGTGTTCCCTAGAAGAGTGAACAAAATACTCACAGGAGGAAATATGGAGTCAAAGTGTGGAGCAGAGACTCAAGGAAAGGCCATCCAGAGACTGTCCCACCTGGGGATTCATCCCATATACAGTAACCAAACCGGGATGTTCTGGTGGATGCTCGGAAGTGCTTGCTGATAGAAGCATGATAAGCTGTCTCTAGAGAGGCTCAGGCAGAGCCTGAAAAATACAGAGGTGGATACTCATAGCCAACCATTGGACTGAGCGTGGGATCCTGGATGGAAGAGTTGGAGAAAGGACTGTAGGAGCTGAGGGAGTTTGCAGCCCCATGGAGGGAGCAACAGTGTCAACTGGCCAGACCCCCAGGAGCTCCTGGAGACTGGACTACCAACCAAAGAATACACATGGAGGGACCCATGGTGCTGGCCACATATGTGGCAGAGGACGGCCTTGTCAGCCATCGGTGGGAGGAGAGGCCCTTGGGCCTGAGGTGTTAGATGCCCCAGTGTAGGGGAATGCTAGGGAGGGAAGACAAATGGAGGGGGCACCCTCATAGAGCAGGGGGAGGGGGAATGGGATAGGGGGTTTCCAAAGGGGAGGCCTGGAAAGGGGAAAACACTTGAAATGTAAATAAAGTAAACATTAAAAAAAAAAAAAAAAAAAAAAAAGAACAGTCCTTTTATCTATGCCTCACGCTTTGGACACTGTTTCAGCTGAGGTGAGATTGGAGGGAAGACTCCATGACAGTCACCTCCAGCCACCTAGCGGTCTGAAGGTATTTTTATAGGAATTTATTTATTTATTTATTTATTTATTTATTTATTTATTTATATTTTGCCCTGTTGGGGGGATCAAACCTGAGGAGTGTGTGAGTGTGTGTGTGTGTGTGTGTGTGTGTGTGTGTGTGAGAGAGAGAGAGAGAGAGAGAGAGAGAGAGAGAGAGAGAGATGCATGCATATATGTGTGCATAAAAAGAGAGAGCAGAGGTCAACCTTGAGTAACATTCCTCAGGAGCCATTCACCTTGTTTTGGGATTTTGTTGTTGTTTTTGGTTTGGTTTGGTTTGTTTCATTTTTTTGAAAGAAATTGTCTTATTGGGACCATGGGCTAGGCTGTCAGGCCAGTGAACCCCAGGAATCTACCTGTCTCTGTCTCCCCAGCTCGGGGCCAGGGTTACAAGCATGCACCATCAGGTCTGACTTTTCACGTGGATTCTGGGAACTGAACTTCAGGTCTTGTGCTTAAGCAACAAGCACCTGATAGACTAAACTATCTCCCCAGCTGGAACCCAAGAGTGCACATATGCCAGGCAAAGACTAGCGTAAGCTGCATCCTCAGCTAACAGTATTTTTACAACCAAGGAATCCAGAAAAACATACTGCTCAAAAGTCATGTGATCCTTCGTCCAAGATCTGCATTTGACAAACTTAAGAGAATTGCAGGCATTAAAGCAGAGTGACAAATGAGATTTGATGTCCTTTTCCTACCAAGGTCAGCTACAAAGAACACTCCAACCTTGGCAAAGTCAGACAAACAGGAACTCTGGGATGGGTAGGGGGAGTGAGAGAGAGACAGAGAGACAAACAGAAAGACAGAGACAGAGGCACAGAGAAACAAAGACAGAGATAGAAAGACAGAGATAGAGAGGCAGACAGAGAGATGGAGAAACGCAGACACAGAGACACACAGAGAGAGACAGAGAGCTAAAGATGGAGAGACACAGAGACAGAGATGGAGAGACACAGACACAGAGAGAGACAGAGAGGGGCTGCACATACTGCCTTTTTGAACACCCCTTTAATTTTCAGGTTTCCTGTTTCACCTCAGCCACCTTCCTTCCACTGCCCCTGACCGCTCTGTGCGGTCCCGTGGAGACAAGCCTCCAACAGCTCTGGCCTTGCCAGGATAAATTCTGGCTCGTGTCCTCCAGCAAGGCCACAAGTCCTCTGAAGGTCAAAATAAAGATGGATTATTTCCAACACGAAAGGAAGTATGTTTTCTGGAACGAGGGCCCCAGCTCAGCCATGAGGAAGGCACTGATAACCAGGGGTATGTGAGCTGCCGTGTGCTCAGATCTCTCTCGGGCCTGTGCTGTAAACACACACCCAACGGTGGCCGCAATGAGCTTGTCACTCATGAAGCTTTAAACTGAGGCATGTAAACTCGCATCCCAGCACAGTCGGAGAAAAGGCTTGACACATTAGTCGAGTTTTCCTCTTTTTGTATTTGAATGGATATGTTTCCACAAATCCTTTATTGTAGCAAACGATTTCCTTGTGCTGGGGTTTCCAAAAGGGACGTAGCAGAGGAGGGCTTTATGATGTCTACCTCTCATGAAGGGCTAAAATGCCTTTTATCTCCAAATGCCAAGGCACGAGGTGGCTGGTGACCTGCAGGCCTGGATTACAAGCGCCATGCTCTCTTTCTCTGGCGCACTAAGACAAAAAGAAACCTCAACTGTAGTTTCTTTCGCAGGTAAGAAAGCAAGTACCAGAGAAATGCAAGGCTGGCCTCAGACTTGCAGCGATCCTCCTGCCTCTTCCTTTCCACTTGCCAGGATGTCCATTTCTTCCTTTTTGACATGTGTGTGAGTGTGCATGCACACGTATGAATATGAATGTGGACGTGGATACCAGAGGTTGATATCAGCTGCCTCCCCTAGTGGCTCTCTCCTTATATGTTGAGGCAGGGCCTTTGTCTTGAACCCAGAGCTCTCAGATTCAACTAGTCTAGCTAGCCTCCTGTTCCAAGGGTCCTGCCTCTACCTCCCAAGCACTGGGCCACCACACTCACCTGGCATCGCCCGAGGTGCTAGAGATGTGAACTCTGGTCCTCCCATTTGCCACATAGCCCTATCCGCAGCCTCTCTTTTTTATCTTTCACTATTGCACGTGTGTGCCTGTGTGCAGGCAGCAATCAGAGGACACTATGGCTCCTGTGCTCCTCTTACACCTTCATGTGAGATCTGGGGCCAAACTCGGATAGCCAGGCTTGCACATCAGACGGTTGCTTTCCCTGCTGAGCCACCGTTGCTCTGCACACGCCTCCTTGTTTTCTGGTTTCATTCCGTATAGTCATGACTGGAAATTAGTATCTCAGATTCCCCACAGACCTGCAGTACCTCATCCCCAGGGTCTCTATGCTACTCAGAGAGGCGTGGGTCAGTTGAGCATGTCCTCCATGGGTCTACACTGCATACCATGTTTCTTTAAAGAGGTGGTCAAAATATGTGTTTGGGGAAACAGAAAAGAAATGAGGTCAAAGCAATAAGCAGGGTGTAATTATGTGCGGGACGTTTACTGCGTGTGCTTTCTAGAAGTCTAACATAAACACTGGCTCGCTTATGCCTTTCACTTGTGTATAAGTGCCACAGCCCTGTGTGTTTGGCCGCACAGCTGTTAACTATATTGAAATGGTGCGCTCCACCCCTTCTCTCACAATACTTGGAATTGAACCTGAGACCTCGCACGTGCTAGGTACGTACTGAGCCATGCCCACTGCCCTTTGTCATGTTCGTTTGAACATCATGTATCCTATCGGTGACTAAAGGCCTTAGCCTTGGGGTGGTTGTTTGCATTTTGTCCCACAGATTTTCTTAGTTTTCTTCTTTAAACACATCTGCCAGCTTATCGTATAATTAGAAATTACTAAAATTACATGATATGGACGCAGGCCTCTTGACATGGAGGAGTGCTGATTCCGAAGCACTGTTCATGACCCTCTACTGAGAGCTTATCTCCACTTGGAGAGGACATTAGGAATGGACAGCCACACAGCCACTGGTGACTGACGTCCCAGAATGACACGGATCTCATAGTAGGGTGTCCCTGTTGGATACCAAGGTCTGTCAGCATAGCCACAGTACAGACTCCATGGTCATCAGTCACATCTCTGGGTCTGATGCCAAGACCGACGGCTTCGACACAATCTCACCTTCATCTCCAGGGCCACTTGCTATATCTTTCTCAGCTTCTTTTCTGTGATTTCATTATTCTTCTTAAAGTCCCTGAGAGAGTGGATTGGTCATGAACAGTGAGAGGGAAAACACTATAGTATCAGTCAGAGATGAGAATCAGAATCTTTCTGTTATTGGTTTGGGTTTGGTGTGCACGTCTGTATGTCTGTGGCATGGCCTTGCCGTGCAGTGACAAGTGGCCTTGAACTCTGCGTTGTTCTGTCGAGTCTCCCAAGGACTAGAGTGAGAGGTATGCACCATGAGGGCTAGCCCAGGTGTTTGGAACCTTCACTTGACCTCATGAAGTTGTGTCACCTTATGAAGGTCATGACCTTTCTGAGTCTGAGTGACTTTCAGATACCAGTTTATAGAAGTGATGTTACGTGTGATGTCATATCCTGAAAGAATGTGTAAGCAACATCACAGGTGCTTAGTCTACAGAGAGCAATCAATCACCACGCTCAATTCAGACTTTTTGGAGAGCTCGGTCGCTCTCGGGGTCACTTCACGTCACCATAATATGACATATGGTAATTAGCATGACAGTACGCATACTACCTGATCACTGCAGAACTCAGCTGCACAGCTGTTACAGTGTCCCAGGCACAGGACTTAACTCCCATCGCATTTGGATAAACACTAGAAAGAGACCTAAGTGCCTGTCACTGATGGCACAGCTATGACCCTGCAGTGCGTGCGCTGCGTACTCAGTGGTGCAGTGTGTACGACGGAAGTGTCTCACTGGTGGGAATGTTTTACTGTAGAAAATCATGCATGGAATAGGTAGTTGCTATGATGCCTGTGATTCCAGCACTCGGGAGGCGGAGGCTACGGTGTCAGACCCTGGCTGAAACACGTGTGAACACACACGTGGAAGAAAGGAGGGGGGAGGGAGGGAGGAAGGCATTAACCTCCTGTCTTTAAAACGATACATATGTATGTAAACAAACAGGGAAAGGACTGAATGAATGATTAACAGCAAATGGTGGTTTCCTAAGACGAAGGCCACTCATGCCAGAGAGAACCTGGGAAAGGAAGAAGTCTGACTTTGCGCTATGTCCTTCCACATCGTGTGCGCGAACATGTGTGTGTGTGTGTGTGTGTGTGTGTGTGTGTGTGTGTGTATGTGTGTGTGCGTGTGCACGCGTGTGCGTGTGTTTGTGTTTAAGACAGGATCTCATGTGGTCCCAGGCCTGATTTTACTATGGAGCCAAAGGTGACCTTTAACCCCTGCCTCCATCCCCCAAGTAGTGGAAATACAGGCATGTGCTACAATGCCCTATTATTCAATGGGGGCTGAACTCAGGGCTTCATGTATGCTTAAAGTGCACACCACCAACTGAACTACCCTGAGCCCCGTCTTGTTGTTTAACTCTTGCTATGCACATGATTTTTAGTATTACTTGCATAATTAAAAACTAAGACAGGGAGTCTTCTTTATGCTACAAGTAATGCAGACCAAGGTCAATGCCGTTTGATTAGTTGCTGCCCTGGTTGTCTTGTTTCAGAAGAGTACCACAGAAACAACTCCCACCTCCTCTCTGGTCTGCAACCCTGCAGGGCTGTGGTCTTGGCTAGGCCAGGTATGATGCCCAACACCTGCAGTCCTGTCACTTGGGATGCTGAAGCAAGAGGATCATCACAAAGCCCAGGCCACCCTGAGCTAAACACACAAACAAAATACAGTTATGAAAAGATCCAGCTTAGCATCTTGTCTCTGCCTCTATCGTCTGAGGCTCTATTCTCTCCTGTGCAATGGTGTTTGCCTGTGCTTTGCAGTGAGTACAGAAGGTATCCATATATTTGAAATGTTCAAATTACGGCAGTGTTTGCCATACATTTAGGTGCACAAGAGACATTGTAGAGATTGAACCCAGGGCCTTGTACATGCTAGGCTCCACTTAGTATAAAAAGCTCCCAGGCATGGACTGTCAGGAAGCATCTGTAGAGGCAGGACTAAGGAATACATCTCTGTTTTCATTTCATCTCTGGATCAATGAATGCAAGCAACCTAAAGAAACGGAAACACAGCTGAGGGAACCTGGTCGTTCGTTCGTGCTGCACTCAACTCAAAACACGTTAAAAAGCAGAATTCAGAAGAAAGTAGTTTTGCTTAGATACAAGCCCTCCCCATTAAAACTGGAGGGCACCGGTCTACTGGTGGGTTCACTTGAATACTGGGCCTTACCAAAGCAAAGCTTCTGGCCCTTCCCCTCCTCCGTACCTTACACCATCATAGGGGAAGACCCAGGAGGACCTGGAGGTGTGAGGTGCAGGGCTAGGCACACAGTTAGCATTTGAGGCTTCAAATCACAGCAACCAGAGCCACAGAACCAGGGAGGACACACCCAGGCTGGCAGTTTACAGCATGGAACAGTTCTGGCTTCTATTCTCAGCATGTATCACCTACAAGCTAGTTAAACATTAAAAAAAAAAAAAAAACCCACCATTATCAGTGGCAACTGAGAAAGAGTCCCCAGGAAACAGGACTAAGAAGACTCTAGCAGTTGTCCCCAGACTCCTGTCTTTTTCAATAGTTTTCATTTCCTGTTCAAAACCTGTCTAAAAACTGCTCTTACCAAAGTAACTGACTGCTATTTCCTGTCCTTGATGGACAGTGCCAAAGACTGGGCAGGAGGGGACACAAAGGAGAACCCCAGGTACCCTCCCCTTCCTGTGCTTCGCTGTACGTTTCTGGCCCTGAATAGATACTTACAGAATGATCAGAGACACAGGGAGACAGAATCTGTGGTAGAGAAGAGAGCAAAGCCTTAACTCTCCCGGAGGCACATTTTTTAGCCAACCCTATTTACGACAATATCAGCGTATGTCATCAAGAAGCTGAAAATCACCCTGTTTGGGTAAAGGTGCTGCCACTCCCTGCTCACTGAATGAATGTATCTATTCAGTTTCTCTGACCCACATTCAGAAGGCAAGGTAGTTATGACCACTGCAGGCTTCCCTCCAACTGACTTGTTATTAACATGCCTACTGGCTGACAGATTCCAGAGAGACCGTTGGCTGCACCATCCAGAACAGCGTCCTGCTGCTAGCTTAAACCACCCTAGGGAATCTGACAGCACAGCCAGGCCACCCTTGAGCAAGCCTCTTCCTCACCCCTAACCCAACAGCACCTAGGACTCTGGCAGTTACAGGGTAACCCTGAAGAGTCTGCGGCTGTTTCCCCTAATTACAATGTCTCAATATGAAGCACTAGATTCAAGACGGGGGAGATGGCTCCGTTGATAAAGTGCTTGCTTTGCACTCATGAGGTCCTGAGTTCGGATCCCCAGAATCCAAGTGAAGAACCAGGCATGGTGGAGAAAGAACACTTGAAATCCCATCATTGGTAAGATGGGACAGAGACAGGTGGGACTTGCTGGCTAGCTGGCCTGATCTAGTTGGTGAAGTCCCAGGTCAATGAGAGACCCTGTCTCAGACAAAAAGTACCAAATGTCTGAGACATAACACTGACTTCCACTGGCATGTGTACACACACAGAGTAGTGTGCCCACACACGTGAACATGTATGCATGTGTATGCACATACACAGAGACTAAATAAATTATTAGATTCACCAGCACCAATTCTCACTTCACATGATGAATTCCCAAATATAACCAACTGACCTCCCCAGATATTTTGGCATTATTGAGCTGAAGGAAAGAGAATTTGCCACAACGGCTACTCGAGCTGAATTCACAGCCTCGTGTGCAGGCTCTGCACTGTGATAATGGAAATCAGCAGGATTTTGAGGTTATGCTTTAACTGAAACCATTGGTTAAAGAAAAACTAAAGCTGATTTGGTTTAGTTGATTGACAGGAGACTACACAATGAACTATCAGGAGCAAACAATAGCAACTGCCACAGGAACTGCACTGGCCTTTAGGTGAGATACCTTCAAGACAGTGCTCTGGTTCCACAACAGCTGGCCCAGCCCCAGGGCTCACAGCCTGTTAGGAAATGAAGGGCTGAAGGGGCAAAGGTAGACCTAAATTGTTCTGAGAAGGAATTCTGGTGTAAGCCAGTTCCCATCATTGCAGCTGACAACACACCGCACCTCCAGGCTCTCTCCTCTTTTCTCTCTCAACTCCTTGCTGTCTACAGAGCAGGATGAGCAGCTGAGAGACTTCAAGACTTCATGGGTATAGCAAATGCAGGAAACAGCACAGCCAAGGCTGCCCTCTCTCTGGTTCACGATCCTGACATGTGCTCTGTTGACAAAACGCCAATGTTAGCCCCCTCTTCCACCCCAGGTCTTTTCCGTGACGACATCTGGGCTGCAGCCCAAGCAGACTCTCTGAGATGAGACACAGTGTTTCTAGAATATGGCATCAGAGGACTCAGGTACTGGCTCTGACTCTGTCAGAGCGAAGACATGCCAATGCTGAAAGGCCAGAGCTGTGGAATTATGAAACCTGAGGATGCAGAAGCACCCAGAACACAGGTCCAAAGAAGCTTCAAGCTTCACAGTGGGCTCAAAGATGTCAGCAACTCAGCCTTTCTATAGGGAAAGCCAAACTACCAGGAGTTCTTTGCATGCAAAAGACCATTTATTCTTCATAAAAGGAAGAACTCAAGGAGGATAACCCCCAAACCCAGCTGTTCCTAACACATCTGCAGATTCAAATGCAGCTCCATGGTTGAACGAAGGACACAACTGGGAACTGGAGAGAGGGCTCAGAGGTTAAGAGCACTTGCTCATCTTCCAGAGGACCAGAGTCCAGTTTAGTGCCCATCATCCATGCCAGATGGCTCACAACCATCTCTTAACTCCAGCTCCAGAAAAATCAGATGCCCTCAGACAGGCGTGCACACACACACACACACACACACACACACACACACACAGAGAGAGAGAGAGAGAGAGAGAGAGAGAGAGAGAGAGAGAGAGAGACACACACACACACACATGAAAAGAAATATTTTTTTTAACAAGACATAATTTAAAAGAAGATTTCAAGAATTTGAATCTCTAGTACTAATAACTACTTGCATCTAAAGGCACAGTCGAGAAGCTAGGCCTGTGCAGCACCACCCTGGGGCCTCAGGCTTGGCCTCTGTCTTTCTCTGACATAACCAAGATAAACTCACCCTGGAATGTTCTCTGTTCAGTGACGAATGATACCAGCATTTGGGGGCCTGGTGTATGCCCCCAAGGGCAGAAAACTTCCAGGCTACTTTTGTTTGGTTCGTCTTTGTTTTGGTTTAGCCTTGGCAATCTGGCACGCAGTCAGTTTCCAAGGGGAGCCCTGTCCATGGTGTGGATGCCCTAGGCTTGAAGTCCTTATTCATTTCTGTAAACAGAGCCCAGTTACCACAGCGACTGGTGTTGTGCGCAGCTGCCTAATAGCAGAGGTCACCCAGAGCTTTCCTTGGGCCCTAAGGTCTGTGCCTCTGCATCTGTGCACAGTGATCAACACGATCTACTACTTCATCCAGCAGTGCTGACCCTGAGGGCTGCAGGGCACCTGTGACATGCAAACAGGATTTTGCCCCTCTGACAGGTCTTGTCCTAGAGGTTCAGGAAGAGTAAAGGGCATAAAAAGAGAGGAGACTTCCTCCCTGGGGTTTGAGCAGTCCCCAGGACAGAAGGGTCTTGGAGAGGTGAAATTGGCCCTGGGCCAGAGACACTTGTGTATTGTCAGGTTCAAAAGAAACTTAGGACAAATGGCCAACTGTGGTGCCTATTAGGTTGTCCAGCCTCACTCAGTGCCTGTAGCTCCACTCAGCTCTTCTTACCCCCACCCCCACCCTAAACTCCTCCTTTTCATAGACTTCCCTTCCCCAGCTTCTTATTCCTAGATAAGTCCACCATTTCAGCAAGGGAATCTCTTGGCCCCATCTTGGTTATCTCTTGCCCTCCTCTTTCTCTTGGCCGCCTCTCTCTTTGTCCCCCCTCTCTTGGTCCCCCCTTGTTGGCCCTCTCTTGGTCACCCTCTCTCTTGGTCCCTTCTCTCTTGGTCCCCTCTCTCTTGGTCCCCCTCTCTCTTGGTACCCCCTATCTCTTGGCCTGCTCTCTCTTGGCCCCCTCTCTCTTAGTTCCCCTCTCCTTGGCCCTCTCTCTTGGCCCCCCTCTCTCTTGCTGACCCTCTCTCTTGGTCCCCCTCTCTCTTGGCCCCCTCTCTCTTGGTTCCTCCCTCTCTCTTGATCCCCTCTCTCTTAGTTCCCCCCTCTCTTGGTCCCCTCTCTCTTGGCCCCCTTTCTCTTGGTCTTGACACCCTCTCTCTTGGGCCCCTCTCTCTTGACCCCCTTCTCTTGGTCCTCTTTCGCTCATCTCTTCTCTTCCTCTCTTGCTCGCCCCCTCTCTCCTCTCATGGCTGTCTCACTCTGCTGGTCATGTTCAGTGGACAACTCTCTCCCTGCTCTGGACCCTTCCTGATGCCCCTGTACTCTCCCTCAGGTCTACAAATATGACCGTCCCAGCCACACATTGGAGTGGTCGTGCCCTCAGTTTATACATGCATGATAATTGTCCTTTACCCTCCTGGGCGAGGCAGAACCCATCCTCCCAGCCCACAGCAGGTAGTTCACCCTCCCTTCTACCTAGCAGGAAAAACTGGTCTGGAATCCCAAGGTTTACAGGCTAGAAGTCACTATTACTGTTTCCACCTTGTTCGAAGGCCTGGGGATCTGCTCGGCCTGTGACTGCCCACTGAGTATGTGATGGGCACAGCACCTGCAGCCTGCCCAAGTGCCATGGGAATATCCACCTGCAAAAATCAGGAGTTGTTAGCCTCCTACAGGCAGAATGCAGCTCCTGCCCTCAGAAACAGGCATCCCAACAAGAGCTACCATAGAGAATGAATCACTGTCCAAGGAGACGTCGCCGTGAGTACGACATGTGCTGTGCAACAGCTAGAGTTTGGATCCACGCCACCTACACAAATGTCAGATGGGTGGGTGGCAGCCTACCTGTAATCCCAGCACTCGAAAGGCCAAGGCAGGACATCCCTGAAGCAAGCTGGCTACTAGAAAGCTCTGGGCTCACTGGATAGGCCCTAACTACACAATGTAGATAGCAGTAGAACAAGAGCCTCCATCCACCTCTGGCCTTCCAATGCACATATACCCTAAACATGCATGTATGTACATGCACACACACACACACACACACACACACACACACACACACGAGACTTCTTTAGAAATCAAGCCCCTTCTTTTGAGTAAAGTCAAATCACCCTGACTGGGGTCCATAGAAGCTACAGGACATATGTGAACATAAACCCCACTTGGCTGTCTTTGAGACCCATCTTCATTTGAAAAACATAATAAAATCAGTCTTTGGAAGCTGGGTATGTAGCTCACATTTGTAATTACAGCACTTGGGGATTCAGCACTTCCTGAAGCAGGGAGATTACCTAGAATTCAAGGCTAGCCTGGATTACGTAGTGAGTCTGAGGCTAGACTTGACAACAGATAGTAAGACTCAATACACACACACACACACACACACACACACACACACACACACACACACCCCACTGGTACCACACTCAGAAACATGGTCATTTAAAAGACAAGTGAAATTAAGACCTGCCTTTCTCAAAAACATAAATTTATATCTTTACCAAAAGAACCAATCAGATCATTATAATGCTGAAAACCCTCTAAATCATCCTAGTAACTCATAAACCTGAAAACATGGACTGAACCTGCTTAGCAAACAGGATTAGATGTTCAAATCCTGGAATTCTTGACATTCTTGCCCTTATATTTTTATTACAAGCTGGAAAAAACCCAAATAGTTAAGAAGTTTGCTCATAGGCAGACTTCAAAGACTCCCTATTAGCCTCTGTTCACACAAAGTAATGCTTTCCTTCCCAACTGAACATCAAAATAGTAGTCACAATTAATTACCTCTGTTTAAAGTCCTATTAACTGTAATGGCCAATTTACTTTAACAGGGGAAGGGATGGCGGACTCTGGTCGGGGGCTGGTGCATGGCATGTTCAAATCTGCTCCACTCTGTTCAGGGACAAAATGATAAGACAAGATGCATGGGTTTTCCTCTGCACACACAGTGCCGAACACACATGCAGAATTAGAGGAGGCGTTGGGAATGGACGCTGTGGAGATGACGCTGGACTTTACGCTTTCACTATCGGACATATTTGATGCATTTATCCACCACCAAGAATAAAACATTCACGACAGCATTGTAACTAGGAAATGTCGCCTTTTATCCTTGCCTCTTCTAACTCTCGCCCATTACCTGTGATGTGTGCAGCCCTTCCTCACCCCCTAGTCTCTTCTTCTTCTCTTTCCCATGGCACCCATACAGACATCTGGTTCTGTATATACATATATTCTCGGCTAGATCCCAGATATGAGGAAGAACACGTGGGATTTTTTTTCTTCCTGGGAATGTATGATCTTATTTAATATTTTATAAGTCCATCCATTTTCCTACAAGTTTTGTGATTTCATTTTTCTTTAGAGCTGAATAGTATTCCATTTAAATATACTCCAGATTTTCACTGTCCATCTGTTGATGGGCCAATAGGTTGATTCCAAGTCTTTGCTAAAGTGAACAGCTGTATAATCTTTGGGTCTGGTTAATTTTAATATGTGATTTTTTTTTTAATTTGCAATGTTTTATAATAAAGTTTAAAAATTAAAAACTTAAATAAAAAATAAAGTGTATATGCCATTTCTTCCTATGTTGTCTATTTTTCTTTGTACTTTGAATATGAATACTGTTAAGCCTAATAAAGAAAGAGTAGTTTTTCCTAAAACCTCCTAATGTAAGAAATTCAACAGCTAAAAATCCAAGTACAGGAACAGCTTAGAAAACTCAAAGTTAGGGCTAAGAGTGTAGCTAATGGTGGAGCATCGGGCTCTGGATTAAATCTTTAGTCCCCCCCAAATAAAATGGGGGAATTCAAAGTTAGCCGGAGTGGTGGTGCACACCTATGATGCCAACACTTGGGGGGTGGAGGTGGGAGGAT
The DNA here is from genome assembly GCA_028551405.1 of Uromys caudimaculatus. Taxonomy (NCBI): domain Eukaryota; kingdom Metazoa; phylum Chordata; class Mammalia; order Rodentia; family Muridae; genus Uromys; species Uromys caudimaculatus. Next base: position 86,981,497 of record CM052712.1, read on the forward strand.
TAGGAGTTCAAGATCAGCCTCAGCTACATAAGATGGGAGGAAAAGAACGAGGGAGGGAAAAGGAGAGGGGGAGGGAGGGAAGGACGGAGGGAGGGAGGGAGGAAGGGAGGGAGGGAGGGAAGAAGGACAGGAAGGGAGGAAGGAAGGACAGACAGACAGACAGGAAGGGAGGTAGGAAGGAAAGGAAGGAGGAAGAGAGGGAAGGAGGGAGGAAGGAAAGACAGGAAGGCAGGAAGGAAGGACAGACAGACAGGAAGGAGGAAGAGAGGGAAGGAAGGAGGAAGGAAAGACAGGAAGGCAGGAAGGAAGGTTGAGCCATCATTTTATTTTCTAACTAGTAAATTTAAACTTCTCAAAGCATTCTCTCCTAGTTTGTGGCTAAGAGGGCACCAATGTCACACTCCATAAGAAATCGCACATGGAAACACAGTGTCCCTCAGCAGCAGAGATCTCATTTGATGAACCAAGACAGGCAGTTTACAGTCCCATGAGTCTACATGAGGACACTAAACTTTCTAATGTCCTCTTTTCCACTACCCTGCTCTCAAAACACCCAAACTGACAGTGGCAGTCCTGTCCCCTGGGGGGTTATTGTATGACAATTCCTCACAACCACCCTGAGATACACAACCGGGTTAAAGAATGTGGGGACTAAATTACATCAACTCACTCAAAGCTATCAGGCTATTGAGTCATGCTGAAGCCAAGGCAGGCTGCAGGCAAGTGTGAAACCTGGCTGGTAAGGCGAGCTGCCTCCCAGGTTCCAAAACCAAAGGGCATCTCTCGGAGAAAACAATCCAGTTAGTCCCTGGACTGTGCCAGTGAGCCCTGACCCAAACATATGTCCTCACCCTATGGAACGTGTAGCTACTGGCATGGTAGGCAGACACAGACATCTAAAGGGAAGGGACCACAGTTCCCTAGTTACCCACTCAGGTTCTCCACACCTGTCACTTCATACTTTCACATGTTTTCTACAATCAGGTGGTCTTTGCAAATTACATAAGAAAAAATTTAAAGCCCCAGTAAATGGAACTATGTAGGCGTAAAAATGATAGAATTCTCACTACATTTTTCTTCTACATTGCGCTATTTTGATGGTGCGGTTTCTTCTTTCATTCACAGGGAAAGTCAAGATGGGCTCATGTAGCCCTTGGTCAGGCTGTAGTGGGAAGCTATTACCTGACTGGCCCAATGACCAACTGATAGCACAGCATACTCCTGACTCTGATAAGATTAGAACCTGCTCTCTCTTGGAAAGCCTCCCGCAGAAGAGAAGAAATTTTTCAAAAGAATGTTTGTTTGTTTGTTTTTCTGAAAGTTGCATATAATTATAGATATGTCTCCTGAGATCTTTTACTCTCCCCTCTGAGGGGTTCCCTTCCAGTTCCAGCCTGAAGAATGGATTGGCTGTGACATGCATAGAGGATAGTGTGCATTTTTTTGTGCTAAGTGAAGAACAGGGGTCACACTGGAGATCTATAGTTGATCTGTAACCCATCATTTCAATACTGAACTGTAGGCCAAGTTCTGGTAGCTACAGACAAGCAGTTTCGAGCTGGGTGTGGTGGTACACACCTATAATCCAAGCACCTGAGGCCAGCCTGGTCTACAGAGTGAGTTCCAGGGCAGCCAGGGCTACACAGAGAAACCCTGTCTCGGAAAAAAAAAGAAAACAAAAACAAAACAAAACAAAAAACAAAACCAAGCACCTGAGAGACAGAGGCAGGAGGATAGCCAGTCTGCTCTACACGGCGACCTCCAGGCCAACAGGTCTTGCCTGTTAATAAAAAGAAATTTCATCTCAACCTTCACTAAGCTTCCACCATCAGGAGCACAGAGACAAGCACCAAATATACAAAGTTGAATTTTAAAGCCAAAGCATCCCAAGATTAGAATTTGAATATAAATGTCCCCCCATAGACTCATTTGTCAAGTGCTTGGTCATTCCACAGTGGGACTATGTAGACAGCTTCTAGAAACTTGGGGAAGGGGACTAAGCTAGAAATTTGTCATTGGGATGAATCTTTGGGGATATCTTGGCCCTGGTCTCTTTTGACCTGGCTCCTTTCTTTCTATCCCCCATGAAGTGAAGGACTTCTTCCTCTAGACACTTCTGCACCAAGCAATCAAGAGCCGAGTGCTCTGAAGCTACAAGCCCAAATAGCCCCTTCCTTGTAAACTTGTGACCATCACACTGAAAGCTCACCCCTCTACCTGGCAAAGGGTGTTCTGGGGAGAGAGGTAGGTGTCTCGAGATCAGAGCACTAAAAATATCCTCTAGCTCACAACCTTCCAGGCTCAGGAAGAAAGTCTTTCTGCCATTACATTTCCAACCAGCTCAGTACAGCTCAAGCTGCAAACGTGAGCCTTAGTTATTCTATCATTAGAAAGCAAAATCCTTTTTTTTTTTTTGCTAAATTAAGGCAAGAATGCTGTCACTTTTAGATAGTATCTAACTGTCCAGAAAACATTAGCTCACCGTCAGCATTGAGATGGGTTTTCATTAACTATGTCCCATTGTAGCTTTGCAGGGCTGATCAAGAGCCAGGAGTGGAGGTAGGTTTCAGGACAACACAAGAAAGAATTCTGTGAGCCAGGAGATTTTTTTAAAACTTAAGCAAAGGCTGAGAATTTCCATTAATGGGGTGTTAGAGAGATAATTTGCATAAATTCAGTCTGGGCTGGACAAGATAAATGTTAACATATTACTAGAATTCTATAATGTCTTATAAACATAAATATTTCCAGGTCTGACTTACTTGATGATAATTCTGCTAATGAGATAAAAGTTCTAATATCAGGGCTGAGGAGATGCATCAGTGGGCAAGATCTGTGCTATGCACTGGAACTAAGCTTGCTTTCTGGTGCCAACAAAAGAGCTTGGCATGGTGGTGGACACGTTCAATTCCAGTTCTTAGGGAAACAGAGAAGCAGAGACGAGAGGATTCCCTTGTTCTGACTGACTAGCCAGCCCAGCCTAACCAGAGAGCTCTGGCCCCAGTGGGGGACCCCCATCTCAAGAAAACAACAACAACAAAAGTAGACAGTGTGAGAAAAGACCCTTGGGGTTAACTTCAGGCCTATGTGTGCATGCATGCACACACCCACCAAAAAACACTCTGATGTCATGAGAAAATAAGCCATAAATGATTGATAAAACCTCACCAATACTGATGGGTATAGCTTAGCAGAATATAGTAAGTGGCAGGTAGAGCTTTGTACATAAAAGCAACATGTTATTAAATCTTCAAAACAGTTCAATGGGACAGATACTACTACCACCTCCATTTTATTGACAAGAACACTGAACAAGGTCACAAGGCCATTTCATGGCAGAGCTAGGTGTGCACCCAGACATCTGGCTCTAAGTCAATTCCCCAAAGCATGTGCTCAGTTAAACTCTCTCGCTGGGGGCAAGGAGGATCTTCCCTTTAGACTGGGTCACATAAATATTTTAAGAGATAAAACTTGTGGCCTGTTGAACGGAGTTCTTTTGATTACAAAATCACCACACATTTCTAGTCTAGACGTAATATGTATTGAATTAACTTACTTCATTGTACCAGGGCTCAGAAAGTTAGTTTAGCTCCAAGATCAGAGGTCCAAGTAGTAGCTTAGACACAAAACGAATCTGGTGCACGGGCTAGAGAGACAGCTCAGCAGTTAAGGGCACTGGCTGCTCTTCCAAAGGACGCAGGTTCAGTTCCCAGTACTCTTGTGGCTGCTCACAACCATCTATAATTCCTGTCTCTGGGGATCTGATGCCCTCTTCTGACCCTCCTCAGGTACCAGGCACAAACATGATGTGCAGACATCCATGCCAGAAAAATACTCATACTCATAAAAATAAATGCAGAAAATAAAGAATTGGGTTCAAAATCAGTGACAATATTTTCTCATGACAGTGTGACAAACACAATGTCTGGGTATTTATGTTTCTGTTAAATATGACTGAAGATGACCGTGAATATGGATGTCCATATGGCTGACTATGATGGTACTGGCCTTCAACAGTGACAGTTTCCATTACAAAATCTACTACGTGGAATACAGCATCTTTCTTAAAGGCTGATTTAGACTGACACTTAATAAGATACTATACTATCACCTCCCCTCTTCCTAAGGCACTGTGGCTGAGGATGTCACTCAGTGGTAGAACCCTGCTTAGAATGTGTGAGACCCTACCTGTGATCCCCAGCATCAGTCTGTACCCCCAAAAGTTAACTCCAAGGTCTGTGATTCTTAGTCTAACAAGAGGAAAAGACAGAAAGATCAATGGAAGAGAGAGTCTTGAGAAGAAGGCCACAGAGAAATGGGAAGGGAACAGGATGCAAGTGCCCAGACTCAGTTCATCCGGGTGAAACTGTCAGAGAACAATACAGAACAAAATAAAAATAAATATACTTAGCTCCAAAGTTTGATGTTATTAATTTGGTTTTTAAAGTATTGGATTCTGTAGCACTGCTAGTCTTATTTTTTAAAATTCTCTATTTACAAATACTAATGCCACCTCACCTATCTTCTTAGTGGTCTGTTTGTTTTTTTTTTTTTAAAGAGCAAAATAACTAACTTGGCAAGGATTATAAGCAGTTATAGATATCTACAACCTACCCCACCTGCTTCAGGATAGACATTGCAAGCAACTGGTTAGTCTTTGCTGAAGCAGGAGGATCACAGCCTGGACAGTATGGTTAGGATTGATCTCAAGAAGTTATTAACAACGTGATTTATAAGCTCAAATACAACACTATAGCAGAAAAAAATCTACGAAACTAGATCCTTTTAAGTTTGTGATAGCTATAAACTGCTGGAGCATTCAGCCATAACTCAGAGACCCTTGTTCATTGTAGGAAGAAAACTCCTATCAACATTAAATTTTCTACTTTTAAGGGAAGTAGCTAAAGAAATCAATTATAGGTCCTAAGCTCAGAACAACCCCTTGAATCCCTGTCTCATAGGGATTACTGCAGCCCACCCTCTTCACCTCGCACCTTGAACAATATTTATGTGTGTTATGCATTTATATGTGTATGCAAACATATACACACATACACACATATGCATATATACATATGCAAACACATATGCACACATATGTAAACACTCACATGCACACATGTATATGTGTGTATATACACATATATGCATAGCATACATAAATGTTTACAACAATAGACACTAATCCTGAGAAGTATTTAAGTATGTACTAAGTTGTTCAGAGCCAACCTCAGACACAGCGCATCTCAACATAAAACAGCATTGTGCACAAAAGACAACTTTTAGAAGCAGCTCTTGATTCAGAGGGTAGAGTTACACTGTTCTACATTCTTGTAAATCTCTTTAATGTTCAGCTTAATAAAAGACAGCTGGCTTTCAGACCTACTCCTGCATTCAATTTGTTATGATGCATTATTCTGTTTGAAAGACATTAAGAAATGCGGCCTCACACAGATACATGAGTCCCTAGCTATCCTCAAGAGATTGTTTCCCGGAACCCCTCACCCCACCCCCACCAGACATGCTCAGGTCCCTTATGTAAGAAGGCACAGCCAGCACACATACCCTCTGGGTACTTTACATCACCTCTAGACTACTACAATGCCCAGCACAATGTGAATACTGTGCAAATAGTTTGTCTATTGGATTATTTGGGTAAAAAGGGTGAGATGGAACAACTACACATCTTTGGTATATATGCAATTTGCTTTACGTACTTCCAGTCTGCTTGGTTGAAGCGTTAGCTGTGAATCCCGCAGGTGCAGAGGGTTGGCCATCTAAGATATTGGAAGCTGCAAATCTTAAGTCTTTCCATGTCCTTGGGCCTGTGTCCTCTTCCATATTACATCTCAACAAGCAGTCCTTTTTAAGGCTTCCCGAAACCCTGTCTCTGAGTCACAGAATGAGCTTTTCATACACCGATACATTAAAATCCATTGCACTCTTCCAAACTCCTGAGTCATTTTTAAAGTGAACAAAATACTAACTTTATGAATAAGCAGAGAATTCTGGCATGCACGACTCTAACCAAGTGACCAAGATTAACACTACCAAGTAGTAAGTCCCACCAACAAAATACACTCTTGATCTAATGCCCAGAAAAGGGTACTGCGGTTCCATGGTATCTTTCCCAGCACTGCTCCAGTGTGGCTCTGCAGGGCCACAGACAAACCCAAACTAAAGCACTTGCTGGTCAGCATCACTAAGGACCAAAGGCCAGTGACGGACGAGAGGAAGATAAGAAAATATAAAACCAGAGGCAACAGGAAAGGCTGGGTTGAAACAAAAAAGAGTATTTGGGAAAAAAATAAACAAATAAATGCAAATAAATTCCAAGTAACTGGAATACGTTTTAAGTGTTAATACAGTGTTAATAATATTGTACCATAATTTTTTTTATAGTTTTGATTATGGCTCTATATTATCCTAAGGCAAAACTGAGTAAAAAAAAAAACCAAAAACTGGTGTTGCTTACGTAATTTTTTAGGAGGGCGGTTCACAACAGAGTTTCTCTGTGTAGCCCTGGCTGTCTTAGAACTCACTCTGTAGACCAGGCTGGCCTCGAACTCATAGAGATCTGCCTGCCTCTGCCTCCCAAGTGCTAGGATTAAAGGTGTGCGCCACCACTGCCCGGCACTTATGTCATTCTTTTGTTAGATCTAAAATTATCTAAAAATATAAAGGCTTTAAGAATCAATTGTTCTGTCCTGCACTCTGAAGATGATGTTTTGACTCATGTATCCTGTACCACTCATTTGGAAAGCAATGCCTCACTGAGTTTTGCAGAGTCACCAGGTAAGGCATCCTGCTGTGCTGTATCTTTAAATGTTACGTGCTCATAGCGTCTCCATTATTCCTGTCAGAAAAGTAGCTAACTACCGTGACATTGTCACAGCCATGGTGACAGATGCAAGTTCTCCAAATGATGAATTTTGATTGGATACACTCTTATCATTGGCAACAAATATTTTGCCAGTGGTTTTCCTTTGAGTAAAAGACGCGCCCTGTACTTAGTCAAAACTGCACACAAGGCCTGGATGACCACTGTTTGTACCTGTTCTTTCAGGAAAAAGGTAGTCTATGGAAGACAGACCAGTCCATCTCACAACTCCCCTCTCCATAAAGATGCCCGCTAACATGAATCTAGAAGTTTCTGAGTTTCATTAACAACACAAAGGAAACTGGAGATTGTTTAATGCTCACCTATGGTAGTAACACACTGCCCGGATTCCCCCGTGGTTCCAGCACCAGCTAGCAGCCCCTCCCCCTTCTAACAGTATCAAAGCTGGCTCAAACCACAAATACTTCCTTTAATAAATGTATAATAATAGTCTAACAGGGTCATTGTTCAATATGATGAAGTCTTCAAACACCCACACTCAGAAGGTAAATCTCTACAAAATCTTTTTTTTTTTGGTCACAAATCCCAAAAGCTTCTCTAGAGTGAGCGAAATTTCACTGAAAATCTGAGGACTTGACAAAAGGGTGTGCCATTCAATATTTAGATCCTGAGGCTGCTCCTAATGCTGACTTTTAGTCCAAAGTACCAAGGATTCTCATTTTAACCACGGTGAAGAGATGCTATGACCATCAGCAGGCTTCATCCCGAGCCTCAGCTAAACACTGTATTCCTTACAGTACACAGTGAGTCTGTAGTCCCTATAACCTAGAGCAAGGCCATCCAGACCAATGACCGTCCTTAGCAACCAGCCTTAGTTATGGGATCCTGAAGTCATGCTCCTTCTAGCCATAGGGAGAGTTAATGGCCATCATTACTAATGAAGAATGCTTGACAGAGGGTGAAATTATAGCCCCAAATTAGGTCCCTGGACCTAAGTCTAAGAACCATGTCTGAGGAGTACTGTTCTGTGTGAACACACTGATGTCTTCAAGTCTGAACTGCTTAGGGCCTAGGAACCTCACTCACTCAGTGGTAGGACACACGTTTAGTATGCGTGAGGCACTGGAGGAGAGGTCTAGCACACACACACATGCATGTATGCACACACTCACACAAAAGGAAAGAAGAGGAAAAAATCTACAAAACTGCAAGTGTACGGCAGGATTTTTTTTAAACTAGTAAAAGGGAAGGGTATCCCATGTTCATGAACTTCAGAACAGGACAGGCTGCAGACGCTCAGCCATTTTTGGTCTCCCTCTCTCTCTCTCCCCCCCCCCCCCGTACTTAAATATAAATAACCACGGTTATTTTCTAAGACAGCTAAGTAAAAGTCTTTAAAAATAATAAAATAAAACTCAAGTGTTAGTCACAGCATCCTCTCTCAGCTCACCTGGGACATGCTACCCGCTGATGTCACTTTCCCAAAATAAAAAAATGTAAGGAGGCTGAAACAAACCAACCGTAAAAACAGGCAGGGACATAGAGTTGACAGCAAAGTGCACTCTCAGCACACGTGAGGTCATGGATTTAACCCGCACAACCCACACTCACAGCAAAGTTAGCCATTTATCAACTCAAAGGTTGCTCCTCTCATCAGACTCCATAAAGCCTTCTGGGAAATGCCTTCGAAAAGGGTTAAAAGTCCGGCTCCTAGGGCCTGCCAACTGGGGAACATCCCTGTGTTTTCAGGACAGGGGGCCTCCAAGCAAACAAGGAGGCTTCTGAGTGTGAGCTGAGGAACACATCCTTCCACCAGCACCCTATGGAGGCGTTCATGAAAACACTCTCCTGTGGACTCCGAGCTGCAGAGTAAACATGTCTTGGGTCTTGAGTTCAGGAAGCTCAGATGATATCACGGAATGGCTCAGCATGGATCTCTGGAATTCCTCATTAGAATCCTTTTCTTTTGAATCGTGTTAATAAAGTGAGATTTGGTCTGGAGTCTGTAGCTACTCACTCACTTGGGTGCCCAAGTCCAGAAGGGCAGGTTGGGGGTGGGGGTAGAGGTGAGGAGGGGACATTGCAGCCTGTCAGTGGGAGTTAGGGCCAGGCCGGGGTCTCGGGATATTTCTGAACCTGTTTTTAAACATGGCTATAGCAGCTTTCTCATTTGGTTGGCTCTTAGATAAGCACCAAATTCTTATTGCTTTCCTCTACAGCACTGACCTCAGAATCCACAGAAGCTGGCGATCACTGGCAAAGGCTCAGATCCTGCCCATCAATGCCGGGCAGACACGAGGACGATTGTTTCTCACAAGTCTGGTGGAGCTAAGTCTAGGGACTATGATTCTGTAAGATACACCAGATACACTGCCCAAAAGAAAAAAAGGGCCAGCCTGCTTTTTTCCTTTCCCCTGTATCGTCTACACTGAGCTTCCACTGGGACACAGAATTTCAAATTTAGAGGATTTTAATTTTTTCAAAGTTTTAAACATCATTTTCCTTTATACTGGGCATTTACATTTTTTAATTTTTTACTGACTCCTTTAAATGGGGAGGGAGGTGCTAATTGACATGGTGGGTGTTCTCTTGGGGCAGGTATTTTTGGTAAGATAGCAGATTAAGGGCAGAGACTTAGGCAAGCTCAGTAAGTGTTCTAACCCCCCCCCCCCAAAAGCCTTTGGACATTTAACACTGTGAACCTGAACTGGCCAGCTTCAAGATCAAACTGCAGTTCCCCCCACACTCTGAGAGGCCCTCGGGATGTATTTATTTAGTTAATGAATGCTAAGTGATTGTATTTCTCTCACTAAACAAAAAGCACACACAACTTCCTAAGAGTCTCCTTTGCGTGTTCTGCTTCTGCCAGGGGCCACAGAAGCTCTGTCACCCTGGAGTCTGAACAGCAAACTGGCAATTCAGGGAAGAATAAGGCGGAGTGTACTTCTCCACAAAGAACAGCTATGCCCCTCTTGGTCCAGCTCCAAAAGGCAACTGAGCCCAAAGGTGGGGGCTAAACCCCCTGCTGGCCTCTCTGCCAACCCTCTCTGCAGGCTTTGGATTTTCCAGCATGTGCTTTGCAAATGATCTAACAATTAATTAGTGCTTTTGAATCTGTCCCCTATCATTAACAAACCACTGCCAGACAGCCTTTGATAGCGTCCTCTAGAGCTAATTAAGCTTGGCAAACAGAAGAGGCAGGACTGTAGGGGCCCCCTAGAGCCACAGAGACCCAACAGGTGACAAACAGCCGAGCTGTTCCAGCCAACAATGAAGGAAGTAGGTGCTGGGGTCAGGACTGCTCTCCCAATTATATCACTAACAGTCCTGAAAGTTAAACAATTCTTTCAAAAGAAAGGGTTTGTTTTTGTTTTTCTGTTTGACATTGTTTCTAGGGCACATCCTTGTAGAAACACACACTCCCATTCCCTCTATACACCCACCCCAAAAAACATACTTTAAGAAAATAAAAATTCTCTCTCTATATCTCTCTCTATCTCTATCTCTATCTCTTTCTCTCCTCCTTCCTTTCCCCTTCCTCCTGCACAATCCAAGATGTCCCATTCCCATAAGCACAGTCATGTGGGGACTTTTTCTAGTCTTCATAATCTAAGGCCACCCAGAAGTCTAGCCTGCTCCATATACCAACAAGATAAACACGTGTGGAGGAAGCCTTGAAGAAGGGGGTGGAGGGCAGCAGGGGGCTAAAAGAGAAAATACTAAAGAGTTCCTTGTAGTAAGTGACCCTGGTTCCCACCATGTCTCAACACAATAACTACAACTACAGAACAGTGTCCCAGAGTGGCCCACGAGAGCACACCGGGGAGACGGCTTAGGGGTTAGAGCACAAGCCATAAAAGCACACAAACTGGAGCTTAGATCCCCAGAACTCGGTAAACGTTGGGTGGGCTCTGCTGCCCATCTGTATTCCCAGCCTCTGAAGGCAGAGACAGGATTCACTGAGCAAGCTGGCCAGCAAGGCTACCCAGATGAGCGAGCTGTGAGTTGGACTGAGAGACCTGCCTAACTGAGCAAGGTGGAAGAGTGATCTCAAAGGTGGGCAGTTCCTGACATCAAACTTCAGCTCCCACATGCACACTCACACACATGTAAGACATACATACACACCTACACATGCATGTGCAAACGCACACACACACAAACACGCACACTTGCATACACATATGAAAATGGGAAAGAAAAAAAAAATCCCCCTGATCATAGTCTTCAACCTTCCAATGTCTCCATCTCCTGGACTGGGGCCATCCCAGGACCTGAAAGGCCTCCATTATGCACAGCCCACCATGACACACTGCACCTATCCACCACCCCAAGCTTTCCCCATTGTATTGTCAATCTCTGACTCAGCCATCCCAGCACACATCTGGGCTGCTTGCCATGACCTGAGTTCTTCAGGCCAGCTTCCGCCTCAGGACCTAACTCTTCTCTCTCTCTCTCGCTCTCTCTCGCGCTCTCTCGCTCTCTCGCTCTCTCTCGCTCTCTCGCTCTCTCGCTCTCTCTCTTCCCAGAGAGCCACTTAGCTCACTTCCTTCAGCTTTCTGCACCAAGGTCAAGTCAATCAGGCTTTCCTAGAACATATCCGTTGTCTATGGTATGCATGTGTGGATGGGTGGGTGGGTGGGTGGATGGGTGGGTGGGTGGGTGGGTGGGTGGATGGATGGGTGGGTGGATGGTTGTGTGAGAGGAATGGGGTGAGTCGATGGATGGATGGATATATGTGCTTTTGTATGATGAGCCTTGCACGTTGTATACCTAGAGTCTATCATGGAGCCCAAATTCCAACTTTTTATTTTTTTAAAGATTTACTTACTTTATGTATATGAGTATACTGTTGCTGTCTTCAGACACATCAGAAGAGGGCATCAGGTCACATTATAGATGGTTGTGGGCCACCATGTGGAATTAAACTCAGGACCTCTGGAAGAGCAGCCAGTGCTCTTAACCACTCTCCAGCCCCAAACTTTTTTTTTTTAATCAGTATTTTTAGGTGGTATTGGGAATAAAATACAGGGCCTAGTGGAACCTAGGCAAGTTCTTTCCAACTGAACCATCCTCTTTCTCCTCCTCCTCCTCCTCCTCTTCCTCCTCTTTCTCCTCCTTCTCTTCCTCCTCCTCTTCCTCTTCCTCCTCCTCCTCTTCTTCCTCCTCCTCTTCCTTCTCTTCCTCTTCCTCCTCTTCCTCCTCCTCTTCCTCCTCCTTTCTCTTCCTCTTCCTCCTCCTCTTCTTCCTCCTCTTCCTCCTCCT
>CM052712.1:86993702-87043442 GCA_028551405.1 Uromys caudimaculatus
TCCTCCTCCTCCTCTTCCTCCTCCTCCTCTTCCTCCTCCTCCTCCTCTTCCTCCTCCTCCTCTTCCTCCTCCTCCTCTTCTTCCTCCTCTTCCTCCTCTTCCTCCTCCTCTTCCTCCTCCTCCTCCTCTTCTTCCTCCTCCTCCTTTCTCTTCCTCCTCTTCTTTCTCCTCCTCTTCCTCCTCCTCTTCTTCCTCCTCCTCCTCTTCTTCCTCCTCCTCCTTTCTCTTCCTCCTCCTCTTTCTCCTCCTCCTTGTGTTTTAGACAGGGTCTCATGTAGCCAAGAATGACCTTGAATGTCTGATCCACCCTCCACTCATGAGGTCTGGGATTACAGGCATGCAGCACTTGGATTGTTTTCCTCATTGCTGGAGATTAAACCAGGGATTTGTGCGTACTAGGCAAGCACTCACCCCTCCAGTTCAGCTCTAGATTGTTCTCCTCCCGTTCCAACCTCTGGTCCCCTTGCCTTCATCCAGTGTAACCTGGACCCACTGAAGAGGCATGACTGCTGTTTCTGCTCTGTCTCTCCCTGCTCCAGACATGATTCATAAGATCAAGTGCTCTTGTGTGTGTGGTTTGTTCCCTATTCTACCTCCAACACCTGGAATAGTGTATGAAAACAGTAAGCACTCAATAAACGCTGGCTAAGTAAAGCAAATGATTAGCACTTTTAAGCAGTTTTACTAGGTTAAAAAAAAAAAAAATGGGGACAAAAGCAGCGACTCCTAAGCACCCACCCCTTGTGCCTCAGAAGCCAGCAAAGCCCTCTGAGGTACAACAGGTTACTCACAGTCTAACAACAAGACCATGGGTCTTATCAAAAACTCAGTGGGTATTTGTTTAAAGCGAGTACAAAATGATGAAATCCCCTTCCGAGTGAAAAGGCCCAGGGCCAGCTGCAGACTAAGCAGCGTTTGCTTCCCCAGACAGGATGCATTGCTGCTTTAGAATCAAGGCTCAGTTATCTAAGTTCCTGTGTACACAACTATGACCAACTATAAACTTTTAGCAATTATACAGCTGTCTGGGAATACACAGATATCTATGTCCTAGTGAGAATGTTGAATCACTGTTCACAAAACAGCCTGCCATTGGTATCCCAAAATAACTCAAATAATCAGAAACCCAGAGCAGTGTAGCAATTACACAACCTGGGATACAGATACAAAAGAGAAAAAATGCATTTGCTGAGTAGTCTGACATCCGGTCTGTGGACAATCTCATTCACTGTCCTGTTAACCATCCGCCCTTCCAATTCTGTGTATATATCTAGTTACCCAAATCAAAAGCTGTTAGTAAATTTCCGTGTAAATACATACATACATGTAAACGCATAGATATGTCCTTCTATTTAATAGCTATCACAGCACACCCTATACAAACATACCCCATACACGCACACACACACTACACATAATACACACACACCACACATACACACAGTGCAGTGCAGAAGAATCTTTGAGAAATGACTACTCACCACACCACCAATGTGTGTGTGTGTGTGTGTGTGTGTTGTTTCTGTGAGAAAAAAAAAAAAAAAACCCTAAAAGGGAAGTAGAGAAAGTGATACTTCATTGCCTGTGAGTGTATACAGTACCACAGAATGCAGCCTAAATGCAGACCACTGCAGCCACTCCAGGTCTTTTTCAAAAACACTAATTTGCTCTTTGGAATAGATGGGCCATGGTAGGCAGGGCAGTGAAATGGTTCAGCATGCAAAGAACCTGCCACCAAGCCTGACCACCTGATCTCAATTGTCAGGAGCTACATGGACTCCCCTAAGCAGACTTCTGACTTACACATGTATGCTGTGGTGCACACACACATACACACACACCCCACACTAAATAAATACAATTAAAAATAGAATAAACATTAAATTTAGTACCCTGGTGATAGCTGGTACTTTACTGACAGTAGGCTTTCTCTCTATATAAAAAAGAAATATTAAACACAAAAGTAAAGAATTAAAGACAAAAATAATTACAGGCTATCCTAGTTATGTGTCTATTGCTATGAAGACACACCATGACCAAGACAACTTATAGAAGAAAGTTCTCTAAGTCCTACTGGAGCAGTAGCTGAGGCCTTACATCCTTACCCACAAGCAAGAGGTTGGGAATGGTGTGGACATGTGAAACCTTAAAGCCTGCTCCCAGTGGCATAACTCCTCCAACAAAGCCACTTAATCCTTCCCAAGCAGTTCCACCAACTGGTGACCAAGTATTCAAATATATGAGCCCGCTCTCATTCAAACCACCAAAGAAACCAAATCAACCCCTGGGTCCCAAGACCTCAAGGCTGGCAAGAGAAGGTATTTCTCAATCTGTTGTGGAGCTTTAAGAATACAGCTCAACCCTTGATCCTTTTGGTTGCTGTTTGGTGCTTTGGGTTTTGTGTTTGGCTGTTGTTGTTGTTGTTGTTGCTTTGTGGTGGCTATTGGTAGATAGTTGATTGGTCGCCATTCTGAAATTCACGACCCATTGATGCAAAACCTAGAGAATTTAGAAGGCAAATGGGTAAAGAAAATGAGGCACATGACCTAATGGAGGACTATGCAGCCCCCCAAAGAAGGAAATCCTCCCAGACCTACAGCAAGGATAAAACTGGAGGGTGTTAATGAAAAAAGCAAGACAGGAAATGACAGATACTGCATGATCTCACTCATGAGCAAAACCTAAAGGATCAAATACATAGAAACAGAGAGTCAAACCATGGTTGTCTAAGGCTGAGATGGGGGAGGGGGGGCTGTGGAGAGATTAGTCAAATGATATAAAGTCTCAGCAGGAAAAGGCTTGAAAGCCCAAAAGTATCATGCTGGCTGTAAGTTAGCAATAATGTATTGAGGATATAGATTGCTGAGGAGGGGCCAGGAGATTGCTCCACCCAGGCAGCTAAGGCTCTTGCTGCCTGACCAGATAATCTGAGTTTGATCCCTAGAACTCACTTGGTAGAAAAGGAGAATCAACTCCTACAAGTTGTCTACAGATCACAGTGAACAGTGAGTGCATGTGTATGTGTGTGTGTGTGTGTGCGCACGCGCTGAGAGTAAGTTCTAAGTGTTCTTACCACAGACACACAAAAGTAGTAAACACAGGGTCCAGCAAGATGGCTCAGTGGGTAAAGGCACTTGCTGCTGCTAAGCCTAATGTAATAAGTTCTCTCTCCAAGTCCCATAGGATGGGAGGAGAGACCTGGATCTCACAAGCTGTCCGCTGACCTTCACACGCCAATCATGGCCTGTATATCCATACACAGTAATAAATAAATTAGGCTTTCAAAAAGGAGAGGTGACTCAAACATTAAATATGCTATCTCATAATATTAACACATATAATAGTCATACATTAAAATGTCATATTGGACCCCACAAACATATCTTAATTGTCAATTAAAAAAATAAATTGAGTATCAATGTCTTTGGGACAACATACTCTGGGTTTCTTGCTTTTGCTAGTTGTTTTAGGGTTTGTTGTTGTTGTTGTTTGAGATGATGTCATGTAGTCAGCCAGCCATAGCCTTGAACTTGTCATAGTTGACCCATTTGTAACATGGGTTAAAATATTGGCCATAGAAGCCATGGAAAGACAACAGCAGTGATAAATGTTGAATGCCAAGGTCATGCATTGTCTGTAAGGATTAAATGAGCAGATCTATGTTGCACGCCCAGGAAAGCAGCAGGCTGCGGTTAGAAGTGAGGAGCCGTGTGCGTGTGTGTGTGTGTGTGTGTGTGTGTGTGTGTGTGTGTGTGTGTGTGTCAGGAGCAAGGGGAGAGGCACTGTAACACAAGGTGCTGCAGTCTGTGTAAGTGTGTTTGAGTTTTAGTTGGACTGAGAACTGAATCAATCTTTCTAAATCACTCAAGTCTAAGTCCCAATATTCTCACTTTAGAATAAATGAAGAGACTAAGACCTGCACACCTGCTGGGGGTTCCGACGAAATGAGAGGTACAGACACCATCCTGAAAAGGCTGCTACTGGGAGGGAGGGTCTAATTATCAGTTTAGATGCTCTCCAAGCTCCAGCTTGGCTCAGCTGGTATCTCAGCTTGCTGTCTTACACCAGGATACCAGACTTCAAAGCTTGCTCAGCAGGAAAACAGTTTAGATGAAAACCATCTCGGCTTCCCTGTGGACTGCACCTGGAATCCCAGGTTGCATTCAAATGGAAATGAGGAGAAGTGTATGCCCAGGTTGTGAGCAGGATTCCAAGAGGACACACCTGGACACCACAGCAAGTCAGGAATGAAGAGGGCCCAGGCACCATGGCAGGGGAGGCTCTGCAGAACTCATCTCACAGACCTCTCCTGACCTGAAACGCCTGCCAGCAAATGCAGCCAAAGCCCTGTCTTCAAGCCAAGCTGATTTCCCTAAATTCTCTCTGCATGCCTTTTTCTCATTACTAGGACAGTGGAAACACAGCCCTGCTGGTCACTGGCAGTCCTCAAAGGGAGCAACCACTTTTTTTTAGACATGTATAGTAGTCTTTAAAGTGAAAGCAGACTTGAGCTTGTACAGCAAACATTAGGTTTTGAGCTTGCTTTCCCAGTGTTAGATCACACCCCCCTAACCCTAACCCTAACCCTAATCCCCTAACCCTGTAACCCTAACCCTAACCCTAACTCTAATTTCTAGTCAAAAGGCATGCTGGTTCTTACCTGCTGTATCTTTCAAGAACAGAGCCCTCACTCCCACAATGCCATGTAATACCAAGTAAGGAAAGATGAAAGATGGATGGGTTTTCCCAAACCAGTCGGTAACCTGGGTCATGGCTGGCTGCCACCTGCCTGCTTGACCTTGTTCTTCCCCAGCACAAGCAGAGAGGGAAGGATTTCCACAGAAGGGCCTGCCAAGCCCATGGTGTGAACACACAAACCCTGCTGTGCCTTAAGTGCTTGCTCTACCCCACGAAAAGCCCATACAAGCCGGTTTTTACCACTTTCATCCTGTCTGCTCCCCGGCAGTCTTGGAACATGGCTACGAGGCCCATTGTGTGAAATGAAAATGAAGACAACCAAGGTCCTTAGGTCTCTCTGGGCACATGGCACACGGGTACTTAATCAAGCTAATAGTTTCATTCATTTCACACGTGGGCTCTCTTCCTGGGGCGCCCCAATAGGGCAGCAATGGCCTGCATTTCTCCGCCAAATACCTAGGCTCAAGTGCAAAGCTTTCCACTTGGAAGTCACCGGACTTTGCACAAGTCATTAAATAAACCAAGGCTCAGTTTCTTATTTGAAGATGATCATGAGTTAGATTGTCTTAATAACACACACACACAGGCACGCACACACACACACACACACACACATATACACAAACATGCACAGACATACACGCGCGCACACATACACACACACACACACACACACACACACACACACACACACACACACAACCAGCCTGCAGCCCTCCTGCCTGGAAACCGGGTATATTCTCAGCTTCAGGGAGAGGGTAGGGGATACTTAGATTCTTAGCTTAAGCAGAATATGTCTCTTACCTCAGAGGTCTGAAGGACAGCAGACCCAAAGCACAAAATGAAATCCAAAGCACTGCTCTAGTGTGCAGTGTCCCCAGAGTCCACTCCCTCCTCCTCTCCCAAATGAACCTTGCTTTATCCCCATAAAGTTTTCCGAGTCTTCTCGCCAGAAGACAGAGGCCATGCTCAAGGAAAAACCATCATCCCTCTCTCAAGCACCTTTCAGGCAAGGCACTGTGGTACATGCCGTTAATCCCAGCACTCAGGTGACAGAGGCCAGTAGATATCTGTGAGTTTGAGGCCTGCCTGGTCTATATAGAGAGTTCCAGGACAGCCAAAGCTACAAGGTAAGACTGTTTCAAAACAGTAGCAACAAAAAGAAGCCAAACAAAAGCCAGTACCCTCAACCTTCTCTTAATATAGAAACTAAAAGGCTCAGTCACCAAACCCAAAGTTATCTATGTATGGCTCCTCAGCTGTGTGGCCCCTGAGGGAACAGCTAGCCTTTCTGCAGTTCTGTTCCCTCACCTAAGAATTATGGGTAATCACAGTATTCCCATTGTTCTGGAAATGAAATGATGTCATATGTAAGAAGCACTGAGGGGTGGGGCTTAGCACACAGCAATAACTCTATAAATTTTCGTCATTATGATCTTCTTAAAGTCCAACTCACCCAGAATACCCCAAAAAAGCATTTTGTGAAGTAAACTGAGTCTACATGGAGAGCTATTGGAGGGGCTAGTATGTGGCCTAGTCAGTAGAATGCTTGTCTAGCACGTATGAGGTCCTGGGGTTCAACCCCAGCATCATATAAATTGGTCATAGGGACACATGCCAATAATTTCAGCACTCTAAAGTCAGAGGCACGAAGATCAGAAGTTCAAGGTCATCCTCAGCTGCTAGCAAACTTGAGGGACAGAGAAGGAAGCAGGCTTACCTCAGCACAGGCCAAACCTATGTCTCTTCCATTCATTTGTCCTTACGAGGCTTCGCAAAACGACACCAGTTAATGAACCTCTATACTTAAAAAGCCTCCCTACGGGTTAGTGCCCAGTCAGTAAAATGTTTGTCTTCAAGCATGATGACCTGAATTCAATCCCCACACAGTCCCCAGAACCCACATTTAAAAAGCCTGAGTGTGGTGACAAATACTTGAAATCTTACCAATGTCAAGTAAGAGTCAGGTGGGTTCCCTGGGCTCACTTGGATAGCCAGTCTATGTATTTGGTGAGTTCTGGGCCACTGAGAGACCTGTCTCAGCAAAAGGGCCCTGAGTCTGAGAAGAGACTCCTGAATTGTCCTTTGGCCTACATGTACACATGCATACACACTCATGCACGCACACACACCATAAAAACAAAAGAGGAACCTGCCCCTTTGTTTACCTACCAGGTGCCCTGTGATTCTATAAAATCTATGGCTCTACTATATTTTCTACCATTGCCACGCTTTGGCTATATATGAGACTAAGTGTATATATTTCTTCTTCTTTTTTTCTCCCTCCCCCCCCTCTATGTTCTAAAAGAGAAAGGAAGGAGTTTAGCAAGACTGATTCACTATCAAAACTATCAAGGCTGCACAAGCCATCACCCTTGCGGCTTTCCCATAAAGTAGCTCTCTGAGGCATCAGTAAGAACAGAACCCCTGCGTCAAGACCCCAGGCGCAGTTCTACACCTTATCACCGTGAGCGGGTTTCCTCTCGCCCACTGCTTGATCCATTTTAATGTTAAGACTCATTTTTGCTGAGCATGCTGGCATAGATCTTGAATCCTGCCACACAGGAAGTAGAGGTAGGTGGGAACTCTGTGTGTTCCAGGACAGCCTGAGCAACATAGAGAGAACCTATCTCAAAAAAAAAAAAAAAGAAAAGAAAAGAGAAAGAAAGAAAAGACCCGTTTTAATGCATACCCTGAAAGGCAAATAACTCTTCAACAGTGACACAAAATGAAACTGCTGACAGAGCCACACAGACAGAGCAGGCAATTCAAGTTCACACACTGGCATTTAAAATAACATCAACAACAACAACAACAAAAAAACAATAAAAAACATTAAGAACTTTCTTTCAAAATGTCCGCGGTGGTTGGGGGTAGCATTCTGATCTCCAGTCTCACACATCTTTCTACCAACTGGCCTTCCCACAGTCTGTCTGCACAACCCCCGTCTGTCTCCGGAAGCCTCTGTGGTCAGATGTTATCTTCCATCCACAAAACAAAATGCAAACTGTAAAATTCTGGATCCTCCATCTCCCGGCTACACAACTCTGTGTACGTGAGCTATGTGTCTCCACACCTCATTTTTATCTCCTACGAAATGGCACACCTCACTCAGAGCTTTGGTCACATGAGCTTATTGAATTTAAGTAGTTTGTTCACTTTTATATATGATATATACCAGAGGCTGGCAGGAGTAAATGTTTAGGTTGGTGCTGCTCTTGTTGAGAACTGCCAGTTTCCAGAACTGATGCAATGAATTGTTTTTATGTAGCTCATTACAGAACAAATGCAAATGATGACAAAATAGAGCAAATTAACCTTCCAAATGTGTTAAATAGCCTTGACATGAAACACCAGGATGTTGGGAAGAAGACTACTCCTAACACTCCCAAGCCCCACCAGACATGCTGACGCGCTCTCTCTCTCTCTCTCTCTCTCTCTCTCTCTCTCTCTCTCTCTCTCTCTCTGTGTGTGCTGAAGCTGGTACTGACAGCCTACCTCTCAGACCCTCTCTGTGTGTCTTAAAATACTCTTATTAATATATCTGAAGCAGCTGAAACTAAACACCTCCCCTCCCCAAATCTCACGATAAGAACGTTACCTCTATATCAAAAGATCTATTTATTTTATAAGAATATTCTTTTAAAAGAATAAAAAGACCCTTAAAATTCTTATTTTGCTATCAACTATGCCTGTAACAAAATTCGAATGGGGCTCATTGTTGTCTGTCTACCTCAAGAGAGGTTAGCTGGGTCTCCATGTCATGACATTAGAATGTCTAGCCTCATCTGGTAAACTACAACATAAGCAAACATATTATGTATCAGTTTGATAGTCAAATGTTTTATTTACCTGAAGAACACAAATATTCACGTTTTACGTAAAGATAATATGGGCTAAGTATTTCTAGCCAAAGAGACTGGGGGGGGGGGGGGAGGAAATGCACATTCAAGAGAACGTAAGAACCTCCCAGTTCAGAAGGAGCATTACCAGCAGTGGCCAGGCAGGCGCTCATCAGGACAAACACAGGGATCACGTGGTGGGATGTCACTGCCATCTCTCCGACAGCCTTTGGGTCTTCAGATCGCAGGCAAGCGTGGCAAGTCAGGGGAAGCCTTAAGATTCTTCTCTGCAATGCTCAACTTGCCTATAAAAACAAACAAATTTCAGTAAGAAAACACAGTGTTGAAATTTCACAAGTGGGCACACACGTCAAATGTAAAATGTCAAGTGGAGAATTTCTGAAAAGTATTGAAGAGAAGCAATTCGTCCTGAAAGAGACCAGGACAGCACTCAGGTGAATTAGGGTGGGCGGTGACTGTTAACAAAGACTCTCACAGAGAGTGTTTTAAAAGTGGCATGCCTATACTTCACATTCTAAATATGAGGCAGGGTCTCACTATGTTTTCCAGGCTAGCCCAACATTCTTGGGTTCAAGTCCCTCCTGCTTCAGTCTCCCTAAATGGCTAGCATCACAGGAATGTACCAACTTACTCCAGTAGATCTTTGGCTCTGTGTGGAGTTTTTAGGACCATGATAGACACTCTGGGCAGACACCTGGCATATCAGCAGTAACAGTGTACACTGTCAGGGACACTGGACACGCAGCTCCAAGAGCCAGCAAGCAGAAATAGTTCCTAGAGA
The DNA here is from genome assembly GCA_028551405.1 of Uromys caudimaculatus. Taxonomy (NCBI): domain Eukaryota; kingdom Metazoa; phylum Chordata; class Mammalia; order Rodentia; family Muridae; genus Uromys; species Uromys caudimaculatus. The sequence continues at coordinate 87,003,045 of CM052712.1, forward strand.
CTGAGCCTCACAATGGCAAGGTTACCACTAAGATCAATGTCAATTGCACTGAGAGTCAATCTGGAGAGAGAAAAAACAAAAAACGAACAGAAAGAACAAAGCTCATATCTCATCTCTTCACCAATATTAAAAAGGAGAAAAGGCTTCGGGGCCTCTCTGCCACATAGAAGACAAATTCAGGCCTGGGCCATGTGATCCAGCCTCTAACAAATTCTGGTTCCTGTCTGGAGCTCTGTTAAGGTTGTATTGCTGTTGCTTTACTTTTGGCACGCGCATACTCGTGTGTGTGTGTGTGTGTGTGTGTGTGTGTGTGTGTGTGTGTGTGTGTGTGTGTGTGTGTGTGGTTTGTTTGAGGCAAGGTCTCACTGTGTAGTCCTGTACTTGCTACGTAGAACAGGTTGGCTGAAAACTCACAGAGATCCACCTGCCTCTGACCCCTGAGTTCTGGAATTAAAGGTGTGGTCACCATCCAGCTGAGACACAGAGAGATAGACAGCCAGAGAGAGAGAGAGTGAGAGAGAGCACGCACCCAGGTTTAGAAGGTGCCACACAGATAATACACAATCAATAAACGTCAGCTATTTTGATCACTACCTTTAAGGTCCTCTGGCTGATAACTGAAAAGACTGGAGTGTGGTCATTCATGTAATTCTTAGCTCGTGCCCAACAGGTTTTGTTTATTGCCACAGGGAGAAGCCAAGGTCACGGGAGAACAAAGTTACCAGCGAAACCGAGAGACAACCTGGCAAATGCCATGATGCTGGCAAGTTAGAAAACTTATTTGAAAGCCACGGAATTTACTTCAGCTAACCCTTGGAAGCCTCACCTTTCTGTCACCATCAGATAGATGGAAATATGTTTGCTTAAGAACTCAACAACAACACTGAGGGTTTGTTTCCAGTTTTTCCTCTTCAAAAAATTAGATTTCCTAAACGGGTAAATAAAGAGAAATCTCTCTGAAAGAGATTCTTATGAAAGAATATACCATTTCAACAAACACTAACAGAAATTTTACTAAAGCAAAACCCATAAGGAGCACTCAGAAGATGGTTTACAGGAGGATTTTTATGGAGCAAATAACCATAGGCTGCACAGGGCACACGTGTCACCTCTGCTCACATCTGCACAGGGTCTGTGGGGCTGCGCTGCATTAATCCAGGAGCTTACACCAGTTCTGAAGGGACCATGGAAAGAAAGGCAAATGGTTCTATTAAAAATACGGCCTGCAAATTGCTGACAAGAATATTGGGCAATTATATAATTATTATATAATCGAGCCAAGCTAAACAGTTCAATGCCCAAAGGCAAACCACAGCAAGTTCACTCCGGATCTCGAGACATCGCCGAGGAAGTGCAGGACAAGTTGAAACTCTGCACAGCTGTGGTGAACAAAGACGGAGCTTCTTTGAGCTGAAGCCCCTCTTTATGAGAATTTGTTCAAAAAGAAAGCAAACTGCAAGGGGCTTTTGTCTAATCTCCCCAGAGTGCTGACAGAGTTCTAGGACCTGGGGAGATAGAAAGGGAATCCCAGGCGTCCCACCTGGCTGATCTCCAGCCAAGACTACAGACCAGAGTTTAGGCATGACTCAGGAATTCAGCCCCTCAGCCGAATGCTGGGTGGAGCCAGGCTTCCATAATTTTGTAGCTCTGAAATAAAACCAGAAAACACAAATTCGTCTTTTCTGTGAGGTTCTGTCATATTCATTTAGCAAAAGACCAGGGGCTGCTGACCCTCCTTGACATCATCGAGTCTCTTTGGGCTCATGAGACCCTGGAACAATTTGGAGGCTACTGTAGAGTGATCTCTTTGCTCACCATCCAAAGTGTCAAAGCAGTGTGCTCCACTGAGAGGGGATGTGAGCATTTAGCACCACAAATTAACAGAAGAAAACAGGGAGAGAGTCGCAGATTAAACACAAAGAATGTGGCGCTAAGTCTGTTGATTTCGGAGCATGCTATGTTTACTTCTGAGACCATTAATGGGAGCTGGCTGCTGCACATTCCTGAGATCCAGCAAAGCACTTGGGTAAATACAGGGATTAGCTGAGGAAGGCCTACTCAACCAAATCCTTGACAGCACCACGAATCTAGACCCATGCTCCAAAGGAGCTGTTCAGAAAAGCCTAGACTAAGTAAGATGTGTGTGTATGTCTGTCTGTGTGGTCTGTGTAGTGTGTGTGTCTGTCTGTATCTATGTATATGTGTGTGTCATGTATATTTGTATGTATGTGCATGTGTGTATGTCCCTCTGTGTGTGTGGTGTCTGTCTGTCTGTGTCTGTGTGTCTGTGTGTATCTGTGTGTGTGTGGTGAGTCTGTGTGTGTGGTGTGTGTCTATGTGTCTATCTGTGTGATCTGTGTATATGTATATGCGTGTGTATGTGCATGTGTGTATGTCCCTCTGTGTATGTGGTGTATGTCTGTCCATGTGTGATGTGTGTGCATCTGTGTCTGTATCTGTGTGTATGTATATGTATGTGTCTATGTATATTTGTGTGTGTGTATGGGGGCATGTGTGACACCACGCACATGTGTGATGGGGCAGCCCATGCAGAAGTCAGAAAACAACTCTGTGAAACCATTTCTCTTCCAGCTTTGAGTCAGTTCTAAGAATCTAACTCAGTCATCATGTGTAGGCTGTATACAGCAAGCACTTTTACTGTTAGACTATCTTGATGGCCAAGGAGATTTTGTTTGTTTGTTTGTTTGTTTGTTTGTTTGATGAAAAGAAAATATTGTTTTTAGAGGGAAATGTAGCAAAATGGATGTCTGGTAGCTAGGAAGAAAAACGTACTAGCTATTCTTAAGATGACTAACATATCTGGTTGAGTATAGGACACCTTTCAAAGTGAGAGCTATTCACAGCTTGTAACTGCTCAATTACTCACCTGGAAGCTGGAAATACATAAATGTTTAAAGTCAGCTAGTTAGCGAGTGACTGTGACCGAAGAATGTTATATGAATATGTATAAAGATTATTTCAAAACATCTATTATTTTGGACCAGAGAGATGACATGGCATACTGTGGCATACATGCGCCTGTGCTAATAATAATAATAATAATAATAATAATAATAATAATAATAATTTAAATCTTAAAAAGGAAACCATACTTTATACAACTGATCTATGTTAGTTTTAAAAGTTTTTTTAAATAAAAGTCTTTTTAATTAGCATGAGTAACTTTTGAAGTTGGAAGCATCTGATTTTACAAATGAAAAGGGGCCCCAAAACCCCAAGATGAACACTTGCCCAAAATAACACAACAAGGTCAGGGACTAGAGACAAGATCTTTTCCATGACCACTTCTCTGACCACCAGCAGCACTACTCTGTCGCTAGAAGCAGGCTGCCATTCTCTCTCCTCCAACAGTCAACCTCTGATACAGAAGGGCAGGACCTGCTGGTGCTGCCAGCAAATGCTGACATGGACCCTACACAAACCACTACCTACTGTAACTAGGACTTGAGTCTGGACCTTGGGGGCAGCTCTGACAAATAGGCAGCCCAACGAAGATTCTGGAGTTTTTCACAGCAAGGACACAGACCTGTGTGGTGAGGTCTCCTGATCTTGACAGGAATCAGACCTGCAGTTCATTTGAAGATCTTGTTCTCATTAGGGCACAAGAGCTGAACTGACCCTGTCTCCTGCCAATGGTGGCTCTAGGTGGCCTAGCCAGAGCAGTGCTGGAGAGCTTACCCAGGCGGTGCAGACAAGGAAGAGCCACTACCCTAACCGCTCAGCTGCCACCCAGGCCCAGATCCAGGCCTCTGAGTTGACCCACCCAAAAATCTGTATCATCTGTGAACTGTTGAGACGCATGAGAGGGCCAGTCCTGCTGATCAAAAGCTGCAGGAGCTCCAAGACACAGGGCGATGGTGTCACAGAAGCCGGAGATCTCAAACCAGACCAATGACTCATTGCAATGAACGTTTGCAAGTAAAGATATGTGGACAGAGGGATGTACTGTGGGACACATTGGACAGCTTCCATAAAGAGATGCTTTCTGTGCTTGTTCGTTTGTGTTTTTTATCTGGAGGGAGGGGTTGCAAGAGCAAAAGGTGGATATGAGGAGATGGGGAGATGAACAGGACTGGGGTGCATGATGTGAATGAAACTCACAAAGGACCAATAAAAAGTTTTTTTTAAAGTATGCTCAACTATGCCCAGCAAGATCTTTTAAATTTTTTTATTTTATTTATATCAATGTGTGTGTTGTATGTGTCTATGTGTCTGTGTGTGTACATGTGTGTATGCATGTGTATGTGTGCGTTCTTGTGTGGTATGCATGTTGTGTGTGCACATATGTGTGCCTGTGTGTGAGTATATGCATTCGTGTGTGCATGCATGCGTGTACCCCTGTGTTCATACATGATGCTGCACTCACTCATGCAACAGTCAAAGCACACCTTGAGAAGTCAGTTCTCTTCTTCCATCATGGGTCCCGGGATTGAACATGGGTTGTCAGTAGTCATGCTTACTGGCTGAGAGAGCTCATGGGCACTAGTACAGTGAGTGGAATTACAACCGTGGAAGGTGGCGGTGGGGTGTGACTCAGTCGGTAGAACGCTTGTGTGCTGCACATGAAGTCCTACATTTCACAGTAACACAGTATCCTGGTTCATGCCTGAAATCAACACTACAGAGGCAGAAGGATCAAGAAGCTCAATGTTATCTGTGGCTACATAGCAAGTTCCAAGCCAGCCTAAGCTACATGCAACCATTCCTCAAAACATCAAAAAGCAGCCAACCGTTGGACTGAGCACGGGGTCCCGAATGGAGGAGTTGGAGAAGGGACTGAAGGAGCTGAGGGAGTTTGCAGCACCATGGAGGAAGCAACAGTGTTAACTGGCCTGACCCCCCCCCCATGCCATGCTCCCGGAGACTAGACCACCAACCATAGAATACACATGGAAGGACCCATGTTGCTGGCTGCATATGTGGCAGAGGAGGGCCTTGTTGGCCATCAGTGGGAGGAGAGGCCCTTGGGCCTAAGGGTGTTAGATGCCCCAGTGTAGGGGAATACCAAGGAGGGAAGACGAGAGTGGGTGGGTGGGTGAGCATCCTCATAGAGGCAGGGGGAAGGGAGATGGGATGGGGGGTTTCCAAAGGGGAAAACATTTGAAATATAAATAAAGTAAATATCAAAACAAACAAAAAAAAATCAAAAAGGAAAAATTGACCTTGCCTGAACTTCAGTAATAAATTATCTGAGTTTCCAATGGCTTAGAAATGAACAGATCTGACAAAATAGCTCAGCAGGCAAAAGTACATACCTGCTGTACAAACCTGAACTCACTCCCTGAAATTCACAGAAAAGGAGAGAACCAACGCCTGGAAGTTGTCCTTTACAAGTGAGTGTCACAGCTCAGCCACACCCAGGTTACAAGCACACGCGCCAGCTTGTGCGCTCTCCTGAGTGCACACACACTATACATTTTTTAGATGTTTTGACTTTGTCAGTTGGGTGAATTTTTCTTTTTTTCTTTTGCTTGTGACAAATACACAGGTTTGAAAATGGTTCAATAAAGCTGGCAGCACCATCCTGACGACTATTCAATGTATTACTCAGGGAAGGCGGTGTGGACTGCAACGTCAGAGGGTAGTGTGGCAGCTAGGGATGGGGACACAGAGCAGTGGCTGCTATGTCTGGTAACACCTGAATACCCATGCCTGAAGTGGCTCCTGCCAGCCCTCCCCCACACAGAGAAGCAGGATCATTCAGGCCCCCAGAGGGGGAGGGGGAGGATTTAGATAAGAAATCTCTGAATCATATCTAAGTATAGCTGATATTCAGCAAATATTTACTACCACTGTGTGCCAGGCACCGGCCAAGGTGCCAAGGGTGTGGCAGTATGAAAAGGAACCAAACCTCTGCCTTTGTTTGACATTATGAAAGCAGTATCATTTGCTACTTGACAGGAGACATTTAGCTTCTGGAGCGTCCTTTCTTCTGTCCACAGGACCTTTATGTACTGTTACGCCGCGCCAGGTAATAGAAATGCAGTGGTCAAACAAGGCGCTTGTGTTTTATGCTTCTGGGTTTACAGTCTGGCGAGACGGGCACACAGTCACAAATACAGAATTACACAGAAGTCCAAAGGAAATGTTCATAGGAGACCCACATCCTAAAAGGTCAGGCACAGAGAAGCCTGGGTGAGGGTCGTCATTATCTCTGTTTTCCAATAAAATACCCTGGCCAAAGCTACTACTTAAGCGAGAAAGGTCCATTTTAGCTCCACCTTTCCAAGTTGTAGTCCCTCATGGTCAAAGGGTCATGAACTTGAGGCAGCCAGTCAGGTCATATCCACAGTTAAGAGCTGAGAGGACCAAGTGAAAGCTGACTGGCTTGGCCTGCCTTTGCAGTGCTTATACTGTTGGGGGTCGAGGTGTGAAACAGTGCTGCCCCAAATTCAAGATGGGTCTTCCCACCTGAGGGGGGGGCTGCAGGGGAGTGGGAGGTCAGGCGATTAGGGACCAGGAGCCAGGGGTCCACAGGGCTGTAGGCTGGGTCATGTCCAAGTTAAGTGCCAACAACTGAAAACCTGCAGAACGCCAAGGCTCTGCAGATTTCTCCAGGTCCCCCCCTCTCCTGATCCAGAGGTCTAATCAGGCACACCTAGGGTTTTAAGGATGTAATGGGGTTCTGTCTCAAGGAAATCAAAAGTGCTAGGGCCAGTGTTAAGGTTCTTAGCCTGGGGGGGAGGAGGGGAGGTAAGTGGGAAAGTCTTCTGCTGGCTTAGAACTTCTAGAAAAGCCAAAGATGATCTTGAACTCCTGATTCCTCTGCTTCCACTTCTCGAGTGCTGGGAAGACAGGAGCTCTAAGGGAGTCCTGTATGAGGGGAGACTGAGGCTAAGCCTTTCTGAGGCTCCCTTGCCTCTGGTCTTCATGGGCACCTTCACTCTGGAGCACATACCCACACAGAGACATGCATGTACACATAATTTTAAAATAAAAATAAAACCTTTTAAAGAATGCTTTCAAGATAAGATATGAGTCCCGAGTCAACACGATAGCTCAACAAGTAGAGCCTGCTTCTACACAGTCTAACGGCTTGAATTTGATCCCCAGATCCCTCAAGGTAGCAGGGAGGAACCAGCTCCTCATAGTGCCCTTTCACCTCCACATGGCTGCTATGGGCATGCTTGCATGCATGCACACACACACACACACACACACACACAATCAATCATCAATAAAGCAAAGCAGTCTTCAGCCAGATGTGATGGGTGACATCTATAATCCTAGCACTCAAGAGATGACATAGAAAAACTACCACAAATTCAAGACCAGCCTGATGTACACCAGTTTCCAGGCCAGCAAGAGCGACAGGGGAATGTTTTCTCAAAACCAGAAAAGAAAAAAAAAAAAAAAAAGACATGCGCCCTAGCAAGCGTTGTAACTGCTTGCAAAGCTGTTTCCAATGGAGAGAAGCTACTGCCTGGACACCGCTGGCTAAGGTCAGGGTCTGGCTGCACACCCCTCCTCTTCTACCTGCTCTGCAGAGGTTTATGCTGGAGACTGTGGAATTCAGCCTGACAGGGCCAGCAAGCCAATCAAACTAGTCAGCATGAGGAGCCAGGTGTCATGAGCAGGTTTTAGTCATGAAACTACAAGGATGCCAGCAGGGTTCTGTTGAATAAGCTGTGACAGGAGCAGGTGCTCTAGGTCACCTTCTGCTGAGATAAGACACTGACTGAAAGCAACTTGAGAAGGAAATGGTTTATTTGACTTTCAGGTTTCAGTCCATCATGGAGGGAAACAAGGCAGGAACTCAAGCAGGAGATTGAACACTGCTTCCCGGCTTGCTTGCCATGGCTTCCTTGGCTTGCTTTCTTATACAACCCAGGCCTACTGCTCAAGGGTGCAGCCATCTTTCATAGGACGGTTCCTTCCACATCAGTGTCAATTGAGAAAGTGCACACAGACACGCCCACAAGTCAATCGTATACAGGCAATTACTCAGCTGAGGTTCCTCTTCCCCGTTGTAGTTCTTTGAATATGATTGTCCCCTATAGGCTCATATATTAGAATGCTTAGGCATCAGGGACTTTGATTAGAAGGATTGGGAGGCATGGCCTTATTGGAGGATTTGCCTTGGTCACTGCATTTCTTCACAGCAATAGGACCCTGACTGAGATACCCGGTGCTCCAGTCTGTGTCAGGTCAACTAGCCAGCACAAGAGGACAGCTCAGTGATGGTGCCCAGACCTACCTATAGCATGCTTAAGACCCTGAGCTAGAGCGTTAGCACTACAAAAGAAGACAAGACACTATCGTATACATTACAATAGGGAATGTATGGAAGGTCAGGAATTTGTTAGAACATTTTTAGTAACAAATGACAGGCAAACAAGAGGCAGATACAAGGAAGAACCCTGAGCATGCTCGAGCACAGAAGGCAAAAGCTCTGCCACCTAAAGGCCTTCTAGGTCTTCATTTTGTTCATCTTTAATATGAATAGATTTTAAAAATTGTTTTTCTTCTACGCCTTCCACACAGTTGTCATCCGAATGGACGGCGATGAGAGGCTCTCACAGTAAACGAGCTGCCATCCATTCTTGTGGAAGTTTCAAATGCCTCACTGTGCAAAGGCTGTCGGGAACTGAGAAAAACCAGAACACACTGTCCAAGGAGAACCTCCAACCTCACAGTGCAGAGGTAAAGAGAACACTCAGACTGTGCTCACTAATTTTCATCTAGAACTTACGAAACAAAAATGCAGAATTCTCCCAGCAATGCAAGCATTTAACTCCACCTTCTGTCGGGTCTGTTCATTTTATTTATTTTACACACACACACACACACACACACACACACACACACACACACACACATTGAGAAAGAGATTTACATAAGTTGAGATTCACCTTTTTTATTAAAATCTGCCATTTTGTGCTATTCTTCAAAGTCTGAGACCTCTACTCATTTCTCTCTCCCCATTCTAAAACCCACATATGATTAATCCCAGCCTTGACAGTCTTTGTGTAATGTGTTCCATGTTATCTACTCTTAGTCAACTGAGGATGTTAGAGGTGGGTGGTGTCTACATCAGTCTCTTACAGATAGGCAAACCAAGAATTCAGAAGGCTCCATGACTGGCCCTCTAGTTCCTCCCTCCCAGGCTGTGTTCTAACTGCTATGACTGTTGGAATGTGCATACCTTATCCTGTTCCTAGGAGAATTCAGCACCTTTTCCTCTCTTACACCACACAGCATCTCAGTTACCAGCTACAGAGCACCCCGCTGTATGCTCCACTGTTTCTCATTCAATCCTCTCAACCTCCCACAGAGATGGATGCTTCCTTTAAGTTGCTAAGCAACCCCAAGGACACCAACTAAGAAGCCCAGGACCAGGATTTGAGCCCAAGTCTGTCTAATTCCACAGTCCATGTTCTCAGCCACTATAAACAGGGGCTTTGCCAGAAATAGCTAACAACGAAAAAAAAAAATAGAAAAAGAAAAGAAAGGGTCTGTGCACATTCCTACATCACTGTGGACATTGGTTGGGGACAAGGAGACAGCTCCTAGCTGATGAGGGCTGACACAGGGACAAGTTACTTCGTTTTGAAATCAGTATAGCAATTACATGTCCCTTCATTCATTAACTCCACAAAACTTGAACAGTAACGATTGTTTGGTGATGCTGAGTCTGTGCTACGCTGGTCAGGGAAGACCTCCCAGGTGAGGTGATATTTAAGCAGAGGAGAGAGAAACACTGTAACAAGAAAAAGCCAGGCAGGTGGTGAGAGAAGCAGATGCGGAGGCCCCAAGTGAAGTCATGCATGGGCTCGTGAAGCTGACTACAGTACAATGTAGTGGAAAGTGTGGTCCCCTCAGCCCCTAGTGATCAGGATCCAAACCTGACCTATAAGTAGGAGTGTTGATTCTAAGTCCCTCCCAGGGCTGTTAGGAGGAATAAATAAATAAATAAAATGTAGGTACAGGATACCTAGAATGCTGTCAGATGCCTTGGACCCCCTTTAGCTAGTCACTGGCAGCTCTATAACTTTATTTCATATCATATATGATATAAAATATATTGACATATATATGATATCACATATCAGTTTATTTCTAACCTGATCATCTTTAATCCCAGAGTTAAATTATACTGCTGACTTTATAATGGCTTCTTTGAAGCCTTGGACTTCCTGTCCTGAGAAGACCAAATTGATATTCTCTCAATAGACACAGGAGGCACAATGACTCTGGCTACACTCTTTGACCCACATACCCTGGGCCCCCAAAACCTGACTCTTGGTTCCAGAACTTTGGTTCTAGAAGTTTCTACCCATATCTAGCATCACAGACAAAAGCAAGAACTAGCTTCACAAACAGTCCTCAAATCTGAGAAAGGTTAATACTTCAGTTCATATTAAGGATGGACTGTAGGCGAGATGGCTCAGTGGGTAGGGATGCTTGCTGCCTAGCCTGCCAACCTGAGCTTGATCCCAGAACCCATGAAAGGAGAAAACGGACTTCTACAAAGTTTCTTTCTGACTCCCCACACGTGCATGTGTACACGCAAACAAATAAAACATAATAAAAATTGATCTTTAAAAATATCTTTAACTAAGGTGGTAAAAACTGGGTATGATAGTGCACATCTGTAATCCCAGCACACAGTAGGTGGTTGCAGGAGGGTCTTGAGTTTGAGGCTAGCCTGGACTACATGAGACCATCCCAAAATAATAAATAATTAAATAAAGATAGTAATGTAATTTCCTCCCATGTCCTTCTTGCCTGAAGTGGAACATTTCTTCTCAAAGAAAATAGGATAAAGAAGAAGAAGAGGAGGAGGAAGAAGAGGAGGAGGAGGAAGAGGAAGAGGAGGAGAAAGAAGAAAAAACCATTTAAGAGACATGAGGCCTGGCAGTCTCCAGATTATTGTAGCAGGACCCTAGGCAGGGCAGATCTGGAAGGTTCAGTGAGCTGCCAACAGGATGAGCTCAGAGCCAAAGGAGGATGTTGGGGCACAAGGAGAGCTGCCTTCTGCTCTGTACGCCCTCTCCCCAAACCCCTTCCTCTGCTGCTGGGTTTATTTTTCATCTTTTTAGCAGGATGGGTTAAAGGGCAAACCACAGGCAGAAAGAAACCACAATAAGCCTGTGCCTGCCGGAGGTAAAATGGGAATCTCCCAAACCACTTGAAAGACTGGGAGAGTCGCCAGTGTCCCAGCCCAACTTGTTTTCAATGAAGCAGTGAAAATTCAGATTCTCCACCTCCCTGCAGAAGAGACACCTGAGTGTGTGCTAAACTGAAACTATCAAAACCTCCCAGGTGCTGCTTCTTCTGATTTGTTTACTCACTCAACAAACACTACACTTTCGAGGGACTTGCTCCACACGAGCTACTGCCTCCAATATGGGGATACAACAAGGCGCAAAATGTGCAAGTCCCTACCCTGGGAGCCCTGGGGACAGCATAAGCATGACATATAACCGCATATCAGGTGGCAATAAACAGAAGAAAAAAGATGCACAGAAGTCTTTAGTTTGTTTTGACTAAGGATCTAAAGGAAGTGAGCTTCAGATACTTGGAAGAACAGAATATTCCCCAAAAGGCTGATTTATTAAAGGCATCACATGGAGTGGTAAAACCTTCAGGAGGCAGCTTTAGGCCATCAGGACAGGCCCTTGAAGGGGTGGTGAGACCCCAGCCGTTTCTATTCCTGCCGAGACATGAGGCTAATAATTTTGCTATCATGCTTCCCACCACATGTGCTGCAGGCCCACACAACAGGGACAATTCTGAACAAGACCCTCCAAAACAGTGAGCCAAGAGCAACCTTTTCTCTTTATAACCTAATGATCTCAGGTATTTTGTTATGATGATGAAAAGCTGACCAAAACCCTCAATTTTAATCTAGGAGAGTCCACAGGAAGAAAAAGGTTCTCGTGAGCGAGCAAGAGAAGTCATTTTGGAGAGGAGCCATGTGAAGCTTCAGCAGAAGAGCTAATGACAGGTGTGGTGACTTGACTATGCTTGGCCCAGGGAGTGGCTCTATTAGGAGATGTGACCTTATGGAGGAAGTGTGTCACTGTAGAGGTGGGTTTTGAGACCTTCCTCCTAAGTGCTTGCAAGAAAGTCTTCTGTTTGGCTTCAGAACAAGATGTAGAACCCTCAACTCCTCTAGCACCATGCCTGCCTGGATTCTGCCATGCTTCCCACCATGACGATAATGGACTGAATCTCAGAACTTGTAAGCCAGCCCCAATTAAATGTTGTCTTTTATAAGAGTTGCCTTGGTCATGGTGTCTGTTCACAGGGTAAAACTTTAATTAAGATAACAGAGGAGGCTGGAAGGAAGAGCAGGGCACACTGGTTATAAAAATGTGGTTATAAAAGAAACAGGATGTGAGCACACATGGAACACTTGGGAAACCAGAGCCGCCTCAGGCGAACACACTGAGGTTCAAGAGAAGCAGAGGGGAAAATGGCGAAATTTTAATAATCGTACGGTCCATGCTAAGGAGAACAGAATGACAAATCTGCAAGCTCCAAGAAACACAAAGTGCTTTCAAAGTTAACAGTGGCCGCGGATGAGAACTTGGAGAAAGATGCAGAAGCCACAAAAAGCAGCAGGAAGACGACCGGAATAGCCCAAGTCCTGGGAAGACCTGGGAGGAAAGGGGCAGATGGTATCTGCAGAGATGCACCTGTTAGATATTCACACCACTCAAGTGGCCCCTGCCGTGGACTCCCGCTGTAAACTTTGTATACTTTTTGTAAACTTTGTATACTTTTTGTAAACTTTGTAGACCTCAAGAAAGAAAAGTGGCTAGGGCCTCACTGGAGGAGCTCCATCAGCTAGGCCCCTCCCCCAACGTCGCCACCAGTTATAACTGTCACAAAGGTCTTCTCCAGACCCTCAACAGGACCCTCCTCCAGTTATGCTAATTTAGGTGAAAAGTCTAAACAAAAGCCACCGATCCCTGAATAGGAAAACCCACCAAACCCTGAGCACAAAACCCTACCAATCCCTGAACAGGAAAACTCACCAATCCCTGAGCTCCTCCCAAGCTCAGGACTTGAAATCCCACCAATTCTCACCCTGGAAATCTCCACCCTAGAAAGCTCCACCTCACAAAGGCCCCCATAAAAGCACTGCACTTTGTCCAATTCCCTGCTGCTGTCTGCGCCCTCCCAGGAGCACGGGCAGTCCGTCCTGGATTCGTCCCTCCACACCCTAGACCTTCCAATAAATCTCTTTCATGAGATTTTGCTGCCTCGTGTAATTCTCTCATCGGAAGAAAACAAGCAATAAAGAAAAGAGAAGCAAAGAGATAGAGTGGACTGAGGCCCCTGAGCTCCTCAGCTCAGTTGGGAATATCCTCCCCAGGGAGCTGCAGTGCCTCTGCTGAGGAGGCTTCCTCTCTAGCAGTGTGGTTCCTGAGCTCCCGTGTCTCCGGATGCCCTTCCATGGGGACACTGTCCCACCTCAGAGCTGTGTGGTTCCTGGCCTTCCAAGTCCCAGGACACCTTCCCATCCAAGGAGAAAGACCAACAGTGCTGAGCTCAGACCATATCAATGGACAGGGGGACAGCAGCAAGGGTGACAGGGATGCTGAGCTCAGACCACATCAATGTACAAGGGGATAGCAGCAAGGGTGGCATGAAAAGTGAAGAGAACCGTGGGCCGCAGAGTATATAGTACATGAGAAGGTAGGCTTAATTTAATGGGAAGACCTGTTTGAACCACATGAGGCTGCTTACAGACTGCTGTGAATATGGCTCTAAAATAGAAAACTACGTTTCTAGAATGGATATGGTCAGTGACTATATGTAGGCTGAAGAGAAAGACGCATAGGGAAAGTGTCAACAGTGTGGATGTCCCCCACCAGAACCTACACTGAAATTTAATCTCCTTTATGAAGGAGCCAGAGGACAGAGCTAGGCCCAGCTGTAGTGACTGGAGGCAAGGCCACTGTGAGATGGGAATTAAGGCTTAGTGGTGTCATAAGGCTAGGGCCCTGAGGAGAGGCACCTGAGCTAGGATGCTGTACCCACTTATGCTATCTGGAGACTCTGCAGAGCCCCTCTACCACCAGCAGCAACAAGTACCTCACCAGCTCAGTCTCCCAGACTTTATTCTGTATAAATCACTCAGTCTTGGCTATTTTGTGGTAGCAACAGAAAATGGGCTAACATAAATGCCAACAAACAGGGCTTGATATTGAACAGGAAGCCTGTAGAGATGTCAGGAACTCGACAGATAAGACAGAACTAGTTTTGAGAAACCCACAGGAATAGAACACAGACAGAGGAGCAGAATGAAGCAGCAGGCTGAGGAGATTTTGTTCTTCCTCTGTTGGGAAGGTTAAGATGAGAAACATGCTGGGTATGACCAGCTGGGAACAGAAAGGAAGCTTCTTAGACACCTGGGTCTCCAGGACCCACTAATCCTGCAACCCGCAGCAAGCACCTCAAAAGGCTAGCCTTTGGGCTCAGGATGTAGCTCACTTGGAAGAGTGCTTGCCCGGCACAATCAAAGCCCTTGGTTGGAGCCCCAGCACTGCATAAACCAAACATGGTAGGGCATACCCATAATCCCAAGTCCTGGGACCATCAGAAGCTTAAGGTCACCCTTAAAACTGTGAGTTTGAGGCCAGCCTGTGCACATGACATCCCATCTGAAAGAAAGAAAGAAAGAAAGAAAGAAAGAAAGGAAGGAAGGAAGGAAGGAAGGAAGGAAGGAAGGAAGGAAGGAAGGAAGGAAGGAAGGGGAAAGAAAAGAAAAGAAAAGAAGCAAGGAAAGAAGCTAGCTGCTTCCGCCTGGTGTGAAGGACAACGCATTTATGTGCATCATCCAGCTGCCTACACATCTTGCCTCCAACGCCCTCCCACAGAGTCTAGAACACCGCTGAGCCTAGACACTACAGTTGCATGGAAAGCATGAGGAAGGTGTGAAGAAAGAGTGGGGGACTTTGCACTCTATTCTGGCACACCTCCTGAGACTTGCTATCAGTCCCTTCCTCTCACAGCGAAGCTTTTTCCAGCTATCCACCAGGAGAGACACTCCTCCCTTTCCCAGACTCCCAAAGAATCCTGCTCGGAGTTCAACCAGCCCCAGTTCAAACCCTTTAGCATGGCATCTACCTGAGACATTTTCTGGAGGCGTTTTCAAGAACTTACAGAACTCCTTTTAAAAGAAATCTCTTTCTCTAAGCCCACACACTGAATAAAACTAAAACTGTGATCAGACACTCTAACCAGGAAACACAGATGCCACAAACTGAAAAGGCATACACAGAGACCACAGGAAAAAGAACATGGGTCCATCCTTCCTGGGCTGCCGTGGAAAACATGAATCCAAATGCCAGGCTGCAACCGTGCTCAGATATGAATAGGAAGATCAGAAACCAAGACGGGTGCAGCTGTCTCTGCCCCAAACAGGTCGTTGCTCATACAGTGTTCATGGTTCACATGGTATGCTTTGAATATACAACAAGTAACCCTCTCTCTAAAGTCATAAATGTAAAAACAAACAAACAAAAAAGAATAGAAAATGAAGAAGAATATCTGAACAGAAAGGCCTTGGCAGGAAGAGGTAGACCCATTTAAAAAATGAATAACTTCTCCCCACACAGGGAAGACCTGATACTGCCTTGATGCTCAGCACACACTATGACTCAATGGTGCTTTCCCTCCGAGTCAGACTGAACTTGCGAGCCCACTGTCTAAAGTCATGTAAGAAAAGGAGGCGCAAACCCTTTAAGGATACCGAGAAGGGTTTGTGTTTGAGTGCATTCTGTTTTAAAAGAATAAACACCACAGAAGAGACAACAACTACCAACAACACAGTGAGGCTTGCACAATGATATTTATTTAGGCTTTGTGTCAAAGTGTCTCACCTCAAATAACCCTCCTAATGTGAGGGAAAAGTCATAGTCTACTCCAGCAATTATTGCACAGTTAGATAATTATGAAGTGAAGTGTGCAAACAGTCACCAGCATGGTGCTGTATCCAAGGACCAACATCACACTGTCAAAGCCCGTGAATTGCTAAGATGCTATCAGGATGACACAACCACACGGAACTAAGTATTCAAGTTTCCACAAAAAAGGCTCAAGCAGTAAAAAGAAAATCCAGTGTCCTGCCAGACCCTCCATGTGGGCAATTCAGTGCAACAAGCCAGTCAGCCCGAGGGTGATCTGATGAGGGGCAAAGGCCCAGGACTCCCTTCACAGGGTGCTCTCTAAAGAGGGGTTTGTATTTCCCCCACCACAAACTAATCAACTGAAATGTGTTTTCACCAACAGTCCTTCTGTAACTGTATACAAAAACCTGACCTTCAGCATATGCCAGAAAAATAAATTATGTGTTTGGAGGGACAGAAAAACAGGTGTCCTTCCCAGTGCAAATGGTACTGAACCCCACAGGCCCTCCTCAGTCAGAGCCTGACACCCAAGAAACAGACACTTCTCTGTTACCCATTTTCTTAAAGTGAACAGAAGTTTAGTATTTCTGACTTAATTTCAATGATTATTCTGGTAACATTAAATTTGAAATAAAAATGAAACTTGCCCATATTTACACATCACTTAGAGTCCTTTCCCCAGATTTAGGAAAGCTTTTGATTTTTGTTTTTGTTTTGGAGGGATTTTTTTTCCATGACAGGGTTCACGTAGCCCAGGCTGGCTTCAGACTCACTGTGGATTGTAAGCTGATCTGGAATCCCTGATTTTCCTGCCTCTACCTATCAAGGGCTGGAGTTATAGGCATGGTCTACCATGCTTGGCTGAAAGAAATTTCAACACAAAGCAGTTGCTGACACAAATACCAAACACAGAGGGGGGGGGGAGGCACATATGTATACCCCATACAATACTCATCAACAGATGTATTAGGATGGCCTACAGATGTGTTTCTGGGGCTCTACTCCAGTCTTTCCTTCTTAAATACAGGCCTCATAAGTAGTCAGTCTATTTAAATCTCCTTCTTTGACCTGAAGAAATGAAGGGAAAAAATGTAAAATAAGGCCCAAACAAGAGTAGCCCCAAGCAGAATTTATATGAATACTGCATCAATCCCAAATATTACACATCTTGGCTGAGAGACCTGGAGATCCAAATAACAGGACCTTTCCCTAAGGTGGCGAGGGGCAGGGGTGCTTAGAAATCCACATTAAGCCTTAAGCAAGGACTTTGTAAATGGAGCAAATCAACAAGTAAATGTGTAATTTCAAAGGCTATAAAGACAAGACATCCAGAGCCCAGAAAATGGACCCAGACCATTTTAGCACAGCTTTTCCAAGTGACGTTCGGTTTATTTCAGCCTGACTAGAAACTGAACAAATTAGCAACAGTTTGTTTTTACAAAATGCTACAAAGAAGCATTGCTATCATTTCACAGGTGAGTCTGAAGACAGGGAAACCAGAGAACTTCCTGCACCAGGTGTGTGTGTGTGGTCTACTGATACAGATGTCTCACGGAATCTCTTACTCAGTGATACTACTGAAGGGATAACTTTTGGGGTGTGGGGGTGTAGCTCAGAGACCTCATATACATAAGGCCCTAGGCTCAAACCCCAGCACTTCAAAATAATAATAGGAATAGTTTTTCTTATAACCTATGTTCACCCTCACATTCCTAACTGGCCACTCTCCCAAGGCAGCGAAAGAGAACTTCTAAGTTAAAGATCTCTAAAAACAGGAACCTAACCACTTATGTAAATTTCAAAAAATAGTTAAGGATTTTGAATGTGAAAAAAGGCAATGTTTGACAGTTTAAGGAAATAAGGAACTGACTGAAATAGCTATTAAAATCATTATTTAAAATAGGAGCCGGGGAGGAAAGGCTGTTCTCTAGTAACCAATAAATCTGACCACCATAATTTTCCATTCAATAGCAATGAAAAGATAGAAAACTCACATTTCAAAATGACTTATAAAGAGGTTGGAGCAATGGCCAACGGCCACATATGAAGAGCATTGGTTGAGCTTCAAAGGACATGGGCTCAGTTCCTGTCACCTACGGGAACTCACAAAACAACTAAACAAACAAAAAACCAAAACAAGTAACTCCAGTTCCAGGGAATACAACACCCTCTTCTAACCTCTGAAGGAAGGAACCAGGTATACACAAGGTGCACATACATATCAGGAAGCAAATGCAGAGAGAGAGAGACAGAGAGAGAGACAGAGAGAGACAGAGAGAGAGAGACAGAGATGCAAGAAATGTAACTAACTTATCAAGAACAAGAATAATTAAAAACAGAACCACGGGGTGGGGTGAGCTATAGTAACATTTCCACTTTACCTGTCACCCTCTAAATTCTACCTGTTCTGTCCTTCGGTTTAAAATATAAAACCAGAGCTTTACATAGATTCATGATCCCCAGAATTTGAGGGCCACTTGAGTACTGCTAGAGGGGGCCCCCACAGGATTTCCCTAGGCTTTTAGGCAAGCTGATTTTTGTAAGCTAAGTTTTATGCAAAAGGAAAATTAATTACTTTGAGTCTCAAAAAGAAGGGGACAACAGCTTCCTTCTAGGAAAAGCAGTTCTGTCAATTCTTAAACCCTTTTAGAGAGATGGCCTTGGCATCCTCAAACCATCCTGACCTCATGCTATCAAGATGCTAAGCTCATTTACTGAACTCCAGAGCCATGAACCAGAGGCTGATCAGAGAGCAGGGGTCTGATAAACATTTGTGAAATAAGTCAACTAGAGCAAAGAATGGAAGACTAAAAGAGACCCTGAATTAATGCAGTCTGTTATGTTAAACACAGGCTGATATTTACAAAGAAATGGCTACATTTTAAGGTGATTTAAAACAGGATTCATTTGACCCTAACAGTTAATATAAAGAAAAATCTTTAATACAAGATACACAAGAAACAAAACTTGCAAAACTACAAAGACAAAAAGACCTTAACAAAAAAAATAAAATAGAGTCTGGCTGATTTACAAGCATGTTAATTCTTAAATATTTTATAGGTATATTTACAGACATGATTGCCTAAACACACCAGATACTTGTACTTATACAGAATACAGCTTTGAACTATTGACATACAGGTTGGGCCCCCTGGCCCAAAAATCTAACTTCCAAAATGTCCCCAAATCCATAACTTTCTCAGCACAAATATGACATAACAAGTGGAAAATTCCACACCAATGTCATATAACTAGCTGAACTAAAGATGTAGATACACTAAAAACATTGTATGAAACTACCTGTATGTTACCAAATATATATTACACACAAATTATGTTTAGACCCGATTCCCTCTCCCAAGAGATCCTTATGTATATACAGATATTCCAAAGTCTGAAGAAATCCAGAGACCTTTTATCCACAAGCATTTTATTCTTTCAAGACAGGGTTTCACTGTGTGTGTAGCCCTGGCTATCCTGGAACTCGCTCTGTAGACCAGGCTGGCCTTGAACTCACAGAGATCCGCCTGCCTCTGCCTCCTGAGGGCTGGGATTAAGAGCGTGGGTCACCACTGCCCGGCATCCCCAAGCATTTTTGATGAGGGAACTCAAACTGAATTAAAACATTAAAGTCTACAGAATGCACAGCTCTATAAAAGGGACACAGGATATTGAGTCCACACTACCTTACACTTGGAAGATAGCGATGGCAGTACTAAATCCATCAGCCTCCCCAAGAGTGAGTTCATGCACTCAGTTTTATAAACGAAACAATGGGGATCGTTACAAAAGCATTCACAAATGAATCTCTTTGGATTGCCAGTTCTCCTAGATAACCTAAAATGCTATTCAAACAACACAAAATCTTACACACATACCTCTCAAGGAAAGCAAACTAGAAGAAAAAAAGAGAGAGAGAGAGAGAGAACCTATGAGTCGTATTTAAATATTTACCAAGTCACCACAGGTTCTAGACACACATTTAACATTCAGGCCCTGAACTCAAGATCATCCCACTTTTAACGGGGAAATTAAACGGAAAACTCAGAAAACAACTCAGTTACTGTACTAGATAAAGCTACAGTATCTTCCTTTTCTGAAATAAGTGCTACATGCAGTATACGAAGAGATTTAGATGTCAGCAGGACATCAATAATATGCTGTGCGCCCCCTGCTGGCTAATGTTAAAAATAACAATGAATTTCTCAGGCCATAGGCCTTTGAAGTGCTGGGGTTCAAAACTCAGTTGATGACTTTATTGTTTTTTTTAATGTACATATCTTAACCAACCAACAGTTAAGCAAAGCTGGTGTGGGGTGGCCAGATTCCATCACAATAGGACCGTTTAAAGCTGACAACAACGTCAAGAGTAAAAAGTACGCTGAAACCTTGAAATGCTAAACAATGCAGAATTAAAGCCAAAAGCAGAGAACATCAAGAAACAGAGCAACATCCTCTCGCTGAGACAATGGCATGAAATCAAGTCCTCTTTAATAGCCCTTCAGGGGGTAAGAATTATTTCCCTACCTCCTGTGCCAACCTCAAGCTGTTTCCTAAGGAAGCCAAGCGGCCTTGATCAACAACGTCTGGTGGATTAATAAAAGTAATGAAGAATAGAGATCCAAATTAACACAAGTCAGAGTTCTATTTATATTATTTGGACCCAGGCTCGGAGAAGCTGGATTCTGGCTCCTGCAAAGTACATACGTGTATGATCACCTAAATTAATCACAGATAATTTATCTGTGTTTCAAAAGATGTATTCAACTCAGACAGGAAGCTGGGCGAGAACTTAGTGCCCAGGACTTGGTGCCCATAGATCTTACCACACTTTCCGCCATGACCGAGGCAGCTCTTTGGTTAAAAGTAACAGAAAGCTGTATGTGACCTTGGACAAATAATTTAGCCTCTAGCTGCTAGAGTCTAGTATGTGATCTGTATGGGTTCACTAAAATCACTTTTAATCATAGAGTTGGGGTGGTCCTTAAGTCCTGACAGGTACTAACTGGAGTTGCTGGAGATACTGACACAGAGGAAGAGATCAATATACTCCCTTTTAGTACCCCAAAAGAACCAGCTGAGCTCTCCCTAAAATTATCCGCTACAATCTAAAGGGCCATTCCCGGGATATTAAAAGATCCCGATACCGGTTTTTTGCGTGTTGGTACTCTCCCAAGCCGCTCACTTCTTCGAAGGAAGAAGAAAATTTAAATCCGTTGGTTCTTCATCTCTGTCACTCTCAGGATCCCTACCCTCCCGGCTCTGCTGTCACCGCAGGGCGCAGTACGCGGCGCAAACACCTGTGCAGCGCTCCGCGCGGTCCTAGTCCGGAACATCTGTGCACTCCTCCAAACCGCACAGCCACCTCGGGGAACCGAGTCATCCCAGTTCACAGCTAGCTAGTGGGGCGACTGTTTCACCAACACCTAAGCCGCGGTACTTGGGGCCTGTCATGCCAGCTGTCTGCAGTCCTATCGGGTGCGGGAAGGTGGGACAAATGCCCCAATAAATCCAACTCTGCAAGCGGATTCCTCTAGCAATATCCAAGAGTTTCAAGTTTGTCCCAACCAAGTTCACACTCTGTAGGGAGCCTCTACCATCAGCGGGAGCGCGGCGGGGTTAAGCCGGGCGCGTCCTCCACAACGTTTTCGGGACTGACTCCCCGAGCCAGGGCGCGGCCGGAGGGGACCGTGGACTGGCGTGGGCGCGCGTGTCCCGCAGCCGTGGCCTCTGCTACCCATCACGGTCGAGTGCCCACCCACGCTGTCACGCGCCGGGAGAGCAGTGGCCTGCAGCCCTGCACGGGACTAGGAAACCGCGGAGAGGAAGAGCGAAAGCGGGCGTGGGGAACTCCTCCCCAGCGCTGCCCACCCGGGACCGCAGCGGATCCCGGTTCCGCTCAGCGTCAACCCGGCCGGACCAAAGCCAGGTCCCGGGCTCGGGCTCCCGGTTGGCCCGAGCAACCCCGCAAAGCAGGCACCGACTCCAACCGCGCAGCGTGCCCAGGCGCTGACCCTGCACCGAGCCGCACGTACCTCGCGGGCGGTGTGTCCAGGACCGGTCGTCCGCTGCGAGGTGGGGGAGTAGCCGAGGCGAGTCCCTGCGGCCAGCGCGCGCAAGCGGCCGCGAGCTCAGCAGCCGCAGTTCAACTGCGCCATCCGGACTCCGCCGGGGACTTTCACCTCCTGCCGGGAGCTCGCGGAATCTCGCAGCGAAGTGGCCTGGAAGGACAGCAGCCCGCTTCCCCCTCTCCCCTGTCTCTCTCACTGCCAAGGAGGAGGAAAGTGGCGCTCGGCGTCCCCGAAAGCCTGGCTCACCCCCATCAGGCCCGTGCGGCGCCCTAGCTTGGCCGCGCACACGCGCGGGCGGGGTCGGGCGCGCAGCCACAGCAATCAGCGCGAGGGGGGAAGGGCACCGCGGGCCTCGGGGGCTCGGCCGCCTAGAAACTCCTCCTCCTGCCCCTCCTCTCCTCCTCCTCCACTGCTGATGGATGAGCCCAGAGAGCTTGCTCCAGCCTGCGCTTCCCTTCGGGCGGAGAAGGCTAGGGCTGGAAGGAGAGAAAGGAAGTTGAGGAGCGGCCCGGGATGGGGTGACAGCTGGGCATCCCTGATCTGGGCGAAGTGCAGAGTACCCGGGATGTGGTGCGCGCTGCGGGGGCTTGCTGCCTCTCCCTGGAGCCTTCAAACTACCAGGACCTTAGGAGAAGATAGGGTTTTATTTGGTTCCTGGTTGTTGATATAACAATTCTTTTTAAAATATCTCAGAGAAGCCCATTCCCACATCGCAGCCCCGTGCACACATTCACTCTGCCCCAGTATGGTTTTTCTCCCCGAGTCTCCACTTCTGGTTATCTAAAGATAAGCTCTTGTGGTGTAGACAGGCTCTTGCCTCTTTCTCTCTACAGCCTATCTCAGAGTGCCTTCTCCAGCTGTTGATGTGCTACCTGAATTCCAGCCCTGCAGTTTCCCCAAGGCCCTCTGAATGTAAAGGATAGGTGAGCACCCGGGGTCCTGCCTACAAGCATGTGACAGTGAACTGCACCCTGCAAGACTTGAATGCAGCTACTTCAATCACCAACACAAATCTGATACTCGGTTTATGCTTCGCTTTCTGTTAAAAGGTGAATTGCTCGTTGGGGCTATAGCTCGGTAGTAATGTATATGCCTAACATACACAGAGCCCTGAGTTGGAGCCCCAGCACCACATACAACCAAGAAGAATCAAAAGTTCAAAACCACCCTTGGCCAGAGTAGAGGTCAGAAGACAGCTTTCTCCCTTTCCATCACGTAGGGCCCAGGAATCCAACTTAGGTGCAGTTCTTCAGGCTTGGCAGCAAGCACCTTTACCCACAGAATTCTGTCACCAGCTACTTCACAGGAAACCTCTACAGGTGCCACAGCAGATGGAGTGACTGAAGTGACTGGTTCAAAGACAGGTTTCCAATCTTGACAGCTGCTGGATAACCAGGGGACCTTTGCACAAACAAATAACCCAGATACACTTCTGTAGTTCTAACTTTTTAACACCTATTTTTAAGGATGGTTCTCAAATGCTTTAACCTCCCTTCTAGCCCAATACCCTCCAGAGAGGTAGGAAAACTGAAAGGATACAGGGAAGCGGACCTGTTTAGAAATGGTTCTTTGGAGCAGCTCCCGTCTGTGTTGTCTGAAAATCGGCAGTTCAGTTCACAGGTTTGAAGAGACAGCTGGATCCACTCGCAAACACTTCATGGATATATTGACAGTCCAGTTCAGTAGAGTCTGGATAGTAAATCAGCAGCTGTGGCACTACCTAGCAGAAACAGCCAGGCCTCAGCCTCGGCAGCAGGAGGGACCAACAGGAATGTCAGGAGAAGTTCTCAGCTATGCCTCTCTCTGGGAAGAGAAGATCAGTGCCGACTCCAGACCAACCAGTGTTGCACAGCTAGCTCTATAAGCAAACGTAGCTCAGCCCCGTCACTGTCATGGGGCTTTATTGATATCCTTCAAACATCACATGTCCTCCACAGGTCTTACCTTGCCATGTGTCTTGCCTCAGCACGTGAGTCTGTCTCAGCTGACATCACTCTGTCAATCAGCCCAAGTCCGTGGAAGCCACAAGAAACGGTGACACGTCACTAAAAGTTTCTTGGTGTGTCTCTCTCTTTGGAGTCTTGACAAATGGAGCTCAACTATGCAATGTAAGGTGGACCGATACATGTGTGTTGTTAGTGAAGAATCTTTCTTTGATCACGTGTCCTTTTATCTGCTTACTTTAGCAGAACATCCTTTCGCTTGTGTCTGCTTCAGTGAAATGTGCCTTTCAGTGCCTTAACCTTACACCCGTGTCCACTTCAGGAAAACACCCCTTCATATGTTTGCCCCAGCAAAACACCACCTAACACAACTGACTTTCCAAAGAACTCTTAAGATTCCACTTCAGACTTCCTCTAAAAGTGCTAGGCTTCTAACATTGAGTGGTAGGGTTTTGGGGGTTTTGTTGTTGATGTTGTTTTGGTTTGTTCGTTTTTCCTTTGAATAGGGTCTCATGTAATTCAGAGCCTCCAACTCAATAAGTAGTGAAGCCTACCCTTGAACTCTCATTCTCCTGCTTCTGCCTCACACTTCCCAAGTTCAAGGATTACAGGCGTGGGCCAGCCAGTACACCCAATTGAGGAGGCTTCTCATACAGTCTCAGCATATGGGTTTTAACCCCTTTGGGGTTACCTAAGACCATTGGAAAACACTCTGGGGGTGGGTTTTGGGTTTTTGACATTGAAATGGCAAAGTTTATCCTTGGACAAGATACCGAACAAAAAACAACAGACAAATGGGATTATATAAAACTTGTGTTCAGCAACGACAACAAATAACAAAGGGGAGAAACAAGCCAAAGATCGGGAGCATGTGACATACAACAGTATGTGACAAGAGGCTGGTATCCACAAGGCACACAGCACAACAGCCTCCAAATCCCAGTAGCACACAGATGAGCAGCACCATGAGGAAGTGGCTATCCACATACACGGACATCTAACCAAGGTATTACCAGAAACGACCCACGGGACCATGAAAAATGCCTATTACCAGTAGCCATCAGGAAAGCAAAAATTAAAACCATGGATACCCCATCCCACTGCATGGCCATCAGCAAAGAGGTCAATGATGTCTGGCAAGCACGAGAGAAACGGGAACATTTGCCCACCACTGGTGGGAATGTAAAACTGACGCTCATTTTTACAGGATGCCATGAAGGGAAAACACAGATGCTTTTGTTACAATTCATAACAGTAGCAATGGGATGATTTTATGGTTGGGGATCACCACAACACAAGGGGCTGTATTAAAGGGCCGCGGCGCTAGGAAGGTTGAGAACCACTGTGACAAAGCATGACCTAGACTATTTTTATTTTCACTTTATGATGAGGTCTCATGTAGCCCAGGATGACTTTGAACTTCAGCTCTTCCTGCCTCCATCTCTTGAATCCTGAGAGGATTACAGGCATTGCCACCATGCCTGGTTTTATGTGGTGCCGGGGATGGAGACAAGTTTCACGCATTAAGCTGCTACACAGAAAGGTATTGGAATCCACTACTTAAGAAAACAGGAAATGCTTCTCACTTCTTCCACGTGTTTATATGTAGTTACAGAGATTTATTGTTAGCACTTTACACGATTGTATCTATGGTGATTTGAATGAGCCAAGCTGCCCGTAGGCTCAGGCATGAACACTTGGTTCCCAGTTGGTGGTGCTGTTTGAGGAGGTCACTGCAGTGCAGCCTTGCTGGGGGGAGAGGACATCAGTTGGGGGGGATGTTTCTAAGCTCTAAGCTCTTACAGCCTCTCCCCGCTTCCAGTTCAGTCTGTTTGGTGTTTGGTGTTGGTTATTAAAGATGCAGTCTCTCAGCTCCCTGCTCTTGAGAGTATCACCAATGCTTGCTTCATGTTTCTGCCCTGACATGATGGATTCTTACACCATGAGGCAAATCAACCATGCCTCTTGCAAGTTGCCTTGCTCACCGTGTTCTACCACAACAGCAGCAAGGTAACTAATAGAACACTAACTGATAGATGTTAGGCATTGTTTGAGAGTGGGAGCTAAGGTACTGGAAATGCTAATAGACACAATATCCTGAAGAAACAAGACCCAGGGACGGGGAGGGGATGGTGAGCTCAGGCCTAAACACAGTCTAACTTTAGGCCTCTCGATTCTCTACACTCAAGTACACAGCATTAATGCCTCAAATCATGCCTTTAGTCTCAAGTGCACGCATGAGCACTTGAACTGGGTAGGATTATTTAATTCAACACTTAATTTACCAAGTATGGAATGGATGTGGTAAGAGAACAACCTGGGTACATAGCCTGTGTCTTTGAAGACTGATTAAGCGCCTGTCCAGAGAGCCCAAACGACACCACTTTTAAAACCAATTACTCTCTGCCAATCAGGATATTAAATGTTCTGTTACACATGAACACACTCTCCAAGTCCTGCGTACGAAAAGAGGCCTAGAGCTAACTAGGAACACTTGTCTAACTTGAGTTCAAATCCTTAAGCAGCAGGCTTGGCCACCAGAAGCTTCCATATTGACAACATTAGAGGGTTTTAAAAGGAGTTCAGATATGCTTAGTTTTAACAAAAGACCCGAGAAAACACAGGACTGAATCAGTACTCACTAACTAGCTGCGCATGGAGGGTGGCTTCTCTTTAAATCTTTTCCCCTTTATTTATTTGTATACATGGATCATGTCATGACTCTCTAGAGTCACTAGAGTCACTTTCTCCCTCCACGATGCAGATTTCAGGGATCAAACTCGGGTCAGGGCATCAAGTGTCCTTACCTGCTGAGCTACCTTACTGGCCTGAATGGCAGCTGCTGCCATAAGAGACCATCCTCCTCTGGTCTGAGGTAGTATCTTGATAAATCTCCTGTTGCTGATTTCTTCCTTTTCTCTTTTTTGTTTTTTGTTTGTTTGTCTTTTGTGTTTCTTTGGTTTGAGGCAGGGTCTCAAGTGTCCCAGTTCGTCCTGCAACCTGATGTATAACAGAATGACTGTGAGAACTGCTGATCTTCCTGCCTTCACCTCTGGGGAATCTAGGCATGAGCCATTCCAGACTTCATGCATGGTAGACAAACTTTTTTTCTTTTTTTTAAAGCAGCCACACAAATGGTCATTTTTAATTTGAGTTTTAAAGACTTTTTTGAGAATTTCATACTTGAATACTGTATTTACATCATTTCTACACTTCCTTCTTCCTCTCCCAAGTCCTTCTGTGTACCCCTCTATTCTCTCTCAAATTTGTGATCTTTTCTTTAATTATTGTTTTAAACACACACACTCAGAGGGAGACAGACAGAGACAAAGAGACAGAGAGAGAACCTTTTGCATCCACTTAGGGTTGCTCCTATGTGTATGTGTTTGGGGCTGACCACTTGGAACTGACTAACCTACCAAGGGGCTCATCCCTAGAGAAGACTGGCTCTTCTCTTAGCAGCCATTAATTGCAGCTCTTTTTCTAAGGGTGGGGCTTTGTGACATTTCCCCCATCTACATCCCCCACGTCAACTGGTGGTGTCATTCTGCAGGTCCTGTTTAGGCAAACAGATGGTCTCTCGCCCCCCAAGAAGAATTGACATTTTTAAAAAAGTATACTTCATCTTCCTTGCACAAGAAATGTTTGACAGCAGCAGCGTCCCGGTGATTTACAGAGCCTGTGTCTGTCTCAAGGAACAGTCCCACCCCTAAGCAGGAGCTCACTCTTTTACAGTGACTCATCCTGAGGCATGTCTCCAGATCCCACTGATAAGCGGGCAACAGAGAAAATTCGTAATAACTTGTTTGTTGGTAATGTTTGCATTAGAGTCACCCTGGCCCCCTTGGAGGAAAAAGCAGTTACTCCAATCTTCTGAAAGACTCAGACATTTTTAAAACTCCTATGGTTGTTTCTCCTTATTGTAAGTCCTGAGGTAGAACTCAGCATATGCTTTATAATTTATGAATTTAATTCATCAGACCCTGAACCAGGGCTGGGGAACCTAGTGCTGTTGACACAGTGCTTCCTTTATATGCGTGAAGCCCTAGGTGTTACCTTTACCGCCATATACTCTAGGTATGATGACAGGTTCCTGCATTCCCAGCATTTTGGGAGATGGAGAAAGGATGATCAGAAGTTCGAGGTCAGCCTTGGCTTCCTAAGGAGTGTGAAGCCAACCTGATCGCTGTGAGGCCTTGTCTACCTGAATAGTAAAATAAAGCCCACAACAGTCCTGTCACCATCATGTCATCAAGTATAACATGATGCACAGAGAGGCAGAGTCACTTACCAGCAAGGAGCTGAGCCAGGTGATGACCTGGCTCCAGAGTCCATATCTGCAGCTGTACTTTGTACCACAGGTGACAATGAGCCCTTTGCCGAGGGTAGAAAGTCTTATTTCATTGTTTTGGGGTTTTAAAGCTCGTTGGAGCCGCAGATGCTGTTCCAAACTGCGGTGACAGAAGCAGCCCACGGACTCCAGCATGTACGTTCGCCTTCGGTTTAGCTGGGCTATTATTGTCTCGGGCAGCTTCACGGCTTCATTTTGAAAGTTTGCTCCGGAAGACACCAAGGCAAACTTGCGGGTGTCTCATGAGGCATCAGAATTGAAGGCAGAAATTTAGAGCCACATTTTTCTATATCTATATCTGAGATGAGGGTTGGTCTGGATGATAAAATGTCCAACGGGCAAAATTCCAATTAACAAGGAAAAATTGCTCTTCGATGACCCCGAGTGCAGGCAGAGAGCCAAAGGAGCACCTGATTTAGACCTGATTCCTGCCAGGGCTTAGAAATGAAAACATGAAGCTAATTCCCCTGCGATCATAAAACCACCAGCCTCTGCCAACAACATGCCATTTCCTGAGAGACTGAGGCCCAGGGAGGCCCAGGATGGAGGTTTCCAGAATTCACCTGCCTTCAATTTCCCCACAGCAGGGGTTCCAACGAGGCCAGAAAACTTGTACCATTTCAAAGTAACAACAAACCCACTTGGGATCTTTGTGGTCTCCACACAGCAGATGGTGACCGGATGGGGCTTGTTCTCCCTTATAGCTGAAAGCTGGAGCCAAAAGGGGACTCCACACCCCTTCCCTTTTCCACAGCAAAGAACTAGTCCTCTTTTGTTTCTTCTGTTTGCTCTTTGTGAGTTTGGGGCCTAGATAAGGACTCCCGGCCCAGAGAGCTGACATAAAAGGATCACAGGTATTCAGGGTATGAATCAATAGCTTTAAATGTTACAAATCTTAACTCATGACTCGAAACATTTTAAAGTTCAGGGGTTGGTGTGGGCCCTTAGTCAATTTCGGGCTATCCTCATCTTCTGTGCTAGAGTTGTATAGAAACTCTGGAAGACTTGCAAAGTACAAGAAAACAAGAGGCTCATACTTAGGGGCCATGGGGCCATTCATTCTCTCTCTCTCTCTCTCTCTCTCTCTCTCTCTCTCTCTCTCTCTCTTTTATTTATTTATTTTTTTTATATATAAGACAGGATCTTCTGTACCTCAGGCTAGCCCCCAACACTTCCTATGTATATATAGCCAGGGGAAATCTTAAGCTCTTTATCTTCCTGCCTCCATCCCCAGAGTTCTGAGATCACAGGTGTGCACCACACAGTTTGCCCCCTGTTGGGGTAAGTGCACGCCAGGCAGACACTCTCCCAAGTGAGCCACACCCCAGACTCCAAGGGTCATTGTCTTATTAATGCTTGTTTGCTAATAAACACGTTTTAACTAAGAGTTGCGAGGTAACTATTCCTTATAAACATTTCATTTTCTTTATTTAGAGATACAGTTAACATACCTAAGCATTTTAAGCTTACTGGATCCTCAGCAGTAGACAAGCATAGAGTGTTTGATGATTGCCAGGTAAGCACTGATTTCTTTACAATTATTTCTCTCCCCCTCCCCCTCCGCCTCCCTTTCCCCTCCCCTTCCCCTCCCCCCCCTCTATGTGTGTGTGCGTGTGCGTGTGCGTGTGCGTGTGCATGTGTGTGTATGCATGCCATGGCCCGTGTATGGACATCAGAGGACAACTTGTAGGAGTCCTCTCCTAGCATGTGGTTTCTAGGGTCTAAACTCAAGTCTACAGGTTTAGCCTTTTTCCATGGAGACATCACACTGGACCAAGCCTTGATTTCAGTAAGAATGTCCTCAAAAATCCTATTTACTTTGCTCTCTGGAAGAAACCAAGCCTGTGAGGTTTGGAAGGTTAGATCCTGGTGAGGTCGCAGGACTAAGTGTACCCCTTCCCAGTCAAGGGCTCCTCTCCACTCCTGACTCACTGCATTCAGTGTCTGTGTTCCAATGACTTCTGGCTCCCACCAGGATCTCCCACCCATTGACCTGACTATGTTTTTACCATCTACAAATCTTACTTCGAATATATGACCACCATCCTTAGTGCTGCCCAGCAAGCGTGTCCTAGGTCACCTGGGCATTTTCTAAGAGATTTATTTGATTTTGCTCTCTTCAAATCCTCAAGTTGGGCATAGTGGGGAATGCCCAGAATCACAGCCCCTGGGAGGCTAAGACAGAAGGCTCAAGAGTTTGAGACCTACTTGGGGTTCTTCAAAAAAATGAGAAAGAGAGAGAGAGAGGGAGAGAGAGAGAGACAGAGAGAGAGAGGAAGAAAAAATGAAAACAGATGTACAACTAACATCATATGGACAGAGAAGGTTATACATAGAGATATATATGTATCTGCATATATATGCATATACATACATGCAATAATAACTAGAGAAAAAAAAGACCAGGAATTTGAAAGAAATGGGGGCAGTTGAGAGGGCTTTGAGGGAAGAAAGGGAAGGGAGCAATGTAATCAAAATGTAATCTCTTAATTACATATATATAAAATAGATAGGGACACGATTGCCTACTCGGCTTTACCCACCATCTCCTCCTCACCTAAATGGTGAGGAAGTTATTACATACTAGCTATGGTCTCCCTCAGCTTCCAGTCTTAAGCACACGCACACACACACACACACACACACACACACACACACACGTAGACATGCACACATGTGCACACACACATGCATATACACGTACATGCACATGTGTGCACATGCATGCACACACTGCCTGAGGAGCAGTGGAGAAGGAACTGCAGTACCTACCAGGTATCCAGGAAGCATCATCATATGAAAGGAAACCTGACAGACTGAAGGGCTCTCCACAAAGGGTGACAGAGGCAGTTCTAAGGACATAGGAGAGAGCAGGTTTTATTTGACGCAACGGATCTAGGACTCTTTGTCCCTGCTGGGTGCAGGTGAGTGGTGTCAACAGTGTGTAGGGTTGGAGAGGGGCCTCAGTGTTCATACCTGAGCTGGCAAACCTATCAGACTGTGTCCAACTGCTGGGAGTAACATGATAGATATGTAGCACAGATCTATAGCTTGTCCTCTGACCTCCACACAGTGGCACATGCAGGCACTCACCCCCTCACCCCCACATGGTGAGTGGGTGAGTGAGTGAATGAATGAATAAATACATGTAGTTTTTAAGCTTAAAAGCATATGTTGTGAGTGGAACTCGACCAGGAAGTCAGAGGCTTTTAACATGAGGAAGGGCTCCCTGGCCGCAGTGGGACCTTGACACAAGCAGACAAGAAGCTGTAGTGAACAGGCCTGCCAAGCAGTTAGCTGGGAAGGTTGGCAGTCTTAATGGGTTTCTAATTACACTACTGAATCGTGTTGGTGGAGACGAAAATCATATCCATCCTGCTACTGTCATTTCTGAAATATGCTAGCTGTCTTGAAACACTAAATACACTAAATAAAGGAGAGACGAGGCCTAAAAGGCCTTTGGCTATACCCAAGTTAGAGGCAGGAAGGCAACACTCATCAGCTACACCCCCACCCCAAGACCTGTATGGTCCTGCTAACCAGGCCTTAACTTCTTAGTGTCCAAGCATCCTCAACAGTGTCTACAACTCAAGCCAACTGACAGTTCAGGCCCTGTGCTGAAAGACAGAGTAATTTAAACCATCATAGAATTTAGTGTGTGTGTGTGTGTGTGTGTGTGGTGCTGAATAGCACCCACAGGCCCTGTGTATGTGTGTGCAGGCCCTGTGTGTACTAGGCCAGCTCCCTACCTCCAACTATACCTCCAACTCCGTTTATACATTCTGTATGGTGTTTGTTCCTTCCTGTGTTTCTTCTCTTCACCAAGTTTGTTCAAGTCTTCACCAATTTTTCTCTTATCTCAGTTCCGTGTCCTTTAACAGAAATAAGCGTGGCCTGGGTGGCTCCAACAGCACACATTCATCTCATGCAGTTCTGGAGACCTATTGCAAGCTGCCAGTTGTATGTGGAGTCTGCTTCCTGGTTCACGGCGGCCATTTTCTCAGCAGGTCCTGCTCTGTGCCTTGCTCAGTTTCCTGGTACAGTCAAACCTAGCTCTGTCAGCTCCTAGGCTAGCACTCTGTCATGGAGCTACATCCTCAGCCTTATGTCAAGCAAATCTTTAAAAAAATGTAGACATGGAAACATGTGGGTCAAAGACCACAGGCTTCAGTTAAGCAGGCAGAATAAGCATTTGAGTTCATTGTATGGTGCAGTAGTTACTAATAAGTATTGTATATTTCAAAGTTAAGAGACCATTTCAAATATGCTTGTCACATTCACAAACACAAAGGTTAACAAGTGTGAGATAAAGCCAAGCGATGGAAACCTGTAGTCCAGTGCTTAGACTGCAAGGCAGGAGGATTGTGAGTTCAAGGCCAGCCTGAGCTGCATAGGGAGCCCCCATCTCAAAACAAAATCAACGCACACACACACACACACACACACACACACACCAATTTCATTATTCTACAGCATATACACATATCAAAGCATCATATTATACCCTATAAAAACATACAATTACTATTTTCCTGTTTGAGTTTTTAATGTTGAATGTGGATGCCACTATTTCTGGCATTAGATTTAAAAGAAAATTTAAATCTAATGGGATGACTCACACCTGTAATAGCAGTATTCGGGCAGCCAAGAAAAGAACACCACCGGCCGTCCAAGGCCGCCTAGACTGTACCACCTGTTCTAGGCCAAATAGGGCAGTGGGTAGACCCTATTTCAAATGAGAAAATTTTAAAGTAGTTTTTCAAGAAACACACATATTAAAAAATTTTTACATATAGTAATTAATACTTGAACTGACACTTTGAATTATTTTTTTTTTCCAATTTGGGGAATTGAAGAGAATAAGTTGTAGAGATTTTTCTTTCTTCCTATTAATTTTTTTTTTAGATTAACATACAAATAATGAGTTTCATCTTGGCATCTTCTGTTTTCCTGATGACCCTTCCCTATGCTCGATACCTCTTTGAATTGTTCTTAATGCAAATAAAACACGATTCATAGATATCAACATAAATATAATTAGTGACAACCCAATGTTTAATAGACAGTAGTGCTCAATAAATATGCTTTGGATGAATTAGTTGGAGGAATAAGGTGAGAGGTATCTGAAGGAGGTCTTCAGAAACAGCCCTTTGCTAAGGAGAAAGAAGATTTATAAACACACAGTCGACCCTTCTCACAAGGCTTGGATTGGTGGTTCCACCTTTGAGCTCTAAACCAGAGGCTCACTGGTCAGAGCTAATTTCTTAGCTCAGGGACTTCCAAATAATGGTTTCCAGTCTGGGCTTCTCTGCCATCCCTCAAATGTCCTGTCTTGGTCTTGAGCACAGATAAAAAGCAAAACATCGAGTTCGGACACAGCCCGCTCAAGCTTTTGACGGGACACACCACACATACATCCAGAAACATAGAATGTATTTCAACTCATCTCTTTGCTAGTGGCAGAGCAAATGCATGCTGGGGCTCAGCTGGGGCTCATCATCGGGCTGCTTAGAAGACTCAAGAGAAATCGAGATGACGGCCCAGCTAAGTCACCATCACGGCATCTTCTTGAAAGCACAGAGCAACAGAAACAAATATTTACTACCCCATTCTCTGGATATGTCCCCAGTGGTTACCATGGTGTAAAAGCAAAGTCAGGAGAAATGAAAATGGCTGGAAAATATCTTACAAGAATGCCATGTCTCACTTCCTACACATCTAGGGGTTGGGGGCAAGAGCAAGCACGTTACCACCTGAGCCCTCATATCTCTCATGATGTAGGACGACATTCTCAAGCCTGGCTGGCAGCCCCTGGCTCCTTGATGAAATAACAGTAGGAAAAACATAATATAAAATATTAATGTTCAATTTTTTGTCTTTTTTTTTTAAGACAGGGTCTCATGTAGCACAGATTTATTTTGACTCATTTATGTAGCCAAGACTGACTACCCAAGTGCTGGGATTACAGGCATGTGCCAACCACACCCAACAACACAGTGATTTTTCTTTTTTTTTTTTTTGGTTTTTCGAGACAGGGTTCCTCTGTGTAGCCCTGGCTGTCCTGGAACTCACTCTGTAGACCAGGCTGGCCTTGAACTCAGAAATCCACCTGCCCAACACAGTGATTATTAATCATAAGTATCACATGTTGGTGGACAGTGAGATGGCTCAGCAGGTAAAGGCACCTGCTGCCTTGACAGCAGGAGTTACATCCCTAGGAAGGCAAGAAGCAGCTCCTAAACGTTGCCCTCTGACCTCCTGCGTGACCCCGTAATAATGATGATAATAAACAACTTAAACATAATATTAATGTTGATTATCATATAATATCTGTATAATAACAAGAACGTAATAAAGCCCTTGAATAATTACAGAGTTTAAAAAAAAATCTCATTTAACTTTCTTTGGATAAAAACTTGATGAAACTCCTCTTTTAGTTCTTGCTGTGTAGCCCAGGCTAGTCTTGAATTCCTTACCTCAGGTGATCTTCCTAGCCCAGACTTCTGATCAGCCTCTACAGGTTTCTGTCAACACCTTTAATTCTTTTCTTTTTTTTTGTAGATAGAGTCTCAGTCTGTGTCCTCACTGGCCTTGAACTCACTATGCAGCCCTGACTGAGGCTGACTAAGGGAAGCCCTCCTACCTTCTGACTGGGATCCACAACCCAGACCACAAGCTCTGTTATACTTAACCCCCTTTAACCTTGTAGCCTCCACACTTTCTGACCCTGGAACACCTTGTAAAAATGTAAAATTCAGTCAGGCAGTGGTGGTGCACGCCTTTAATCCCAGCAAGCAGATCTCTGGCAGGCAGAGGCAGGTGGACCTCTGAGTTCGAGGCCAGCCTGGTCTACAGAGTAAGTTCCAGGATGACAGCCAGGGCTACACAGAGAAATCATATCTTCAAAACCCCAAAACAAACAAGTATGAATGAAGTGTACAAGTCATAGGACATGGTCTAGGATATGCTGATAAAAGGCTACATATGCGTTATTTGATTTAAACAATCCATTCGTTCACTTGCTTCATCAAGGAATATTTACTGTGTTGGTGACCATGCCTACAGAAAGAAGCTCCAGAATGCTGCCTTCAAGCCACTCTGAACTTAATTTACCCTTCCAAACTGAAGAGAACGGTCACTTCAACATCACAGATATTAAAACTGGAACAATTCGGAGAACATGAGCATGACCTCTACACAAGGATGGCAAGCAAACTCATGAAGGATTCCTTATTTAAAAAGTAATAATTAAAAAAATAAAAAGGTCTACTCTGATTCCAGCTCCCACCCACAAGCCATTCCTGCCTTCCTGAATTTGGGAAACAATGTATCACCCTGGTAATCTGAATCAGATGACAAGCAAACACTTATAATCCCAGCACTAGGGAGATTTTGAAATCATTACTGAAAATTCAATTGTTCTACGGTCAAGGTTTAAATGCCCCATGCAATGCCATGGAGCAGGGTCCAGAGGGAAAAACCCTGCCTGGATCCCAATAGGTTCCAGACCCATCCATTGCTTCTGGAGCAGACTGAGCTGGGAGGCCTCTGCTATGTCAGCAGTTGTGTCTCCTGTGATGAAGATTGTTTTCAGGGTTTCCAGAAGTAACTGGTCACCGCCCTGAGCAGCACTTGCTCCGTGATGGCTGTCTCACTTGGTGACACAAAGCACAGAAGCTCCCCACCAACTGTATCTGAGCTGCAGTCAGTGCTGTTGAAAAATTCCTCCGACCAGCCCAGCGAGGCAAGGAATGCGCTCTACAATCTTGGTCAACAGTCCTCTTGGGAGTTCCAAGAGCAGCATACCACACCCCTTCTTGTGCCCCACGCGTGGGGTCAGTCATGCATTTCCCACAGTGCCTTATCTTTAACTGGGTGAAAAGGTGGCCTTCTCTGTAGGGGCGGGGTACAGCTCCCTGTCCCTCTGCTGGGAATGGCAGGAGGGTAGGGTGGACCTGCTGCCTGGGTTGTCTGCTTCTAGGGACTGGAGTAGGTGGAGAGGCTCAGAAGGGCCTGTCTTTGGTTGCCGCCTTGCTCAGATGGGGAGGTAATAAGTATGTCTCAGGGGAATATGCAGTCTGGGGTGTCTGGGGAGCTTCAAGCTATTCCCACTCCCAGCATACATCTGTGTAAGTATGTTCATTTACATACACACATATGCACCCTGTCTTATACAGACTCTGCTTTTCTTCAGACGACTTTTACACTTAGGTCTCTATTGGTAACTTACCCCTGGGGAGCTTTCACCTCTCAGGGAGATCCTGGGGTGAATCCACTACAGAAGCCTTCTCACTGAAAACTTGGCTGACAAAGTTCAGTTTGCTCGGCGACCAGGTGCCAAAAGCTCAACTCCCTTTCAGGTGCTTTTATTTTAATATCATTTAGTTGTTGTAATCTTACATGTATGGGAGTCAGAGGGCAACTTGTAGAAGTCAGCCCTCTCCTTCCACCACGTGGGTCCCAGCAAGTGTCAGCCCCCTCTGCGCTGTCTCGCCAACCCCTGAGTGGTTTTATATTCACTTAGGCATTACCTCCTTTCTAATCATATTGTCAGTATTTCAGTGCTTTTAATTTTTAAAATTTTATATTATTATTATTAGTGGTAGTAATATCATTGTCGTCGTCGTCATCATGTATATGGATGGGGGCTGCTCATGCCACGGCATGGTGTGTCCGTGGATAATTTTGTGGAGTTAGTTCACTTCTTGTGTTCTCATGCGGGTCTCAGGAACGGGGCTCAGACTGTCTGCTGAGTCACCTTGCTGGCCCTCTGTGACTTATATCTGTTTACACAAGAGTGCTTCTGAGTTATTGTCAGCCACATGTTTGTCTTTCCCTATGTTACCTGCTTTTCAAATACTTAAAAAAAAAAGTTTGAAGTTTCTAGCA
This sequence comes from Uromys caudimaculatus, assembly GCA_028551405.1. Classification (NCBI taxonomy): domain Eukaryota; kingdom Metazoa; phylum Chordata; class Mammalia; order Rodentia; family Muridae; genus Uromys; species Uromys caudimaculatus. Next base: position 87,040,186 of record CM052712.1, read on the forward strand.
ATAAATACAATTGGTAGAAAAAATATACATTGGGTTTTAATGTAATTTTTAAAACTGTGATTTAAAAAATAAAAACACGGAACAAAATTTATTAGCACTTAACTGTCCTGGAGCCAGGCATAATAGTATAAACTATAATCCCAGCACTCTGGAGATAGAGGCAGGAGCACCGGGAGTCCAAGGCTAACCTTAGCTACATAGTGAGTTTGAGGCTAGCCTGGAATATATGAAACCTTGTCTCAAAAAAATAAAATAAAATAAAATAAAAATAAATTTTAAAACTAATTTAAAATATAGAGTTTGGTAGCATACATTGTGTTCACATTATTGCACAGTAGGCATCTGGAATGGCTTTTGTCTTTCATAACTAAAACTAGAGCCAATGAAAAATTGTCCATCTTCTCCTTCCCTCTTGGTACTCCCATTCCATTTCCCTGTGTGTGTGTGTGTGTGTGTGTGTGTGTGTGTGTGTGTGTGTGTTCATGCATGTGGGGTCTGTGAGGGGTGCATTCATGTGGGTATGTGTGTGAATATGCATGTGTATATGTGTGTACATGCATGTGTGGGTTTGTGGGGGAGTGTTTGTGTGCATGTATGTGCATGTGTGGGTGTGTGTGCGTCCATGTATGTTTTTGTGTTCATGTATGTACATGTGTGTGTGTCCATGTATGTTTTGTGTGCATGTGTGTACCTCATGTAGATGAAGCGTAAATATTGGTTTGGCAGGTTGATGTTTTCATGTAGCACAGTGTCCTTGCCTTCACCCACACTGTGGTAGGTAGCAAGACTTTCTTTTGTAAAAACGAAGGCTGTTCCACAAGTGTCACTTCAGGAGCTCAGGGCCACTCTAGATGAGTCTTACTGTCCTTACATTGTTCTGAGCATCTCTCTTCTAGCCCTCATGCTCAGACCCATGTTAAAATGCCATTATTAAAAGTCATGTGTGCCATGACATGCATGTGTGCACATTCACGCACACAAACATCTGTAATAAATGCAATTTTAAAAAGATTCTGAAGTCAGAGTGAGAGCAGTTTGTTTCCATGGGGACAGGAGGGAACCACAGAGCTGCTGCTGTGCCTGGGCTGAGGGGCAGCCCTTTCGGTTGGGGAGCATGGTGGTCTGTCTGGGCACACCATAGGGCAGGGGGGAAGGGGACAGCTGCCTAGCCCAGCCACACCAGCTGGATCAACTTGCAGACACACCAGAGGATGTGAGGGATTACAGTTAAGGCGAGCTGTGTCACAGTGTCAAAGAGAAGCAAGCCCATCGTTTTTGTGTTACATAATCATTTACGTGATGGAGGTTGCAAGGGCCGGGTGGGCACAGTGGTGGGTACCTGTGGACCAAGAGAGGCAGAGGCATGAGGATCACTGCAAGTTCAAGGCCAGCCTGGTCCACACAGGGAGTGCCAGGCAGCCAGGACTATTCTGGCTGCATCGTGAAAAATACAGATTTGTGCCTGTTTTCACTCAATCATAAGGTATCACTACACATCAAATACTATGAATGTGACATAGTTTTTTTTAAAGATATTGCCCTTTGCAGCTGCTCTCAAAAGTTTATAAATATAAACATGTCAGAACTATTCACCGATGCTCAAAACATTTCTAGGGAACTTTTATCAATACTTGTAGGATGTATTTGTTTTATAATAACTTCACTGCTTTCAGAGTTACAAAGTACTAGCTAGCAATCATCTGATTGAATCATTCCAGTATTCTTATGAACTAAATAGATATCATTACTGCAGGAGGCCAAATCTTTTAAGTTCAGACTCCATTTTAGAGACCCTGACTCTAAGTTTGAACTCAAGTAAACGAATAGGCCGGCACCTAGCATTAAGGCCAGTACCTAGCATTAGTTTCCAAGTTACCCCCCCAACAAAACCGAGCCTAGCTCCAGTATCTAGGCTAACCCCCACCAAGCCCTGTGTCTCCAGGTTACACCTCCAATAAGACTAGCATCTCCAGGTTATTTCCCCAACAAATCTGCACCCCCAAATTATAAGCGTGGCCCCTACCTAACGACACCAGTGCAGAGGAAAGCAGAAATTAAGTTTATGATATGATTCCAAGTACCAGCCAATTATGCTAAAGGCCATGGTAGCTCTCCAATTAGATGCTTAAACACACACACACACACACACACACACACACACACACACACGCCCCTCTGCTTGTAGCTTTATATAAAGCCTTGCCCTGATATTCGGGGCTCCACGTCACCAAAACTGTTACAGATGATGGCAGTGTACTGAGGGGCCTGGCTAGCGTGAATAAAAAGATCCTACTCGCTCTGCCTGGGCCACCAGGAGTCCATAGCCAACGAGCGCCAGGAGAAAGCTACCCTCCCAGGAGCTTAGAAAAGCCATGAGTGGGGTTAAGGGGAGCAACACCTCTCACCGAGACCTGCCCAGAACCGGCAGGATCCAGGGCCTGAGAACTCCAGGGCAGGAAACCTCTGAACCTTCCGGTTCCAACTGTGGGGGGAGACCTCTGCCTGGGCCACCAGGAGTCCATAGCCAATGAGCGCCAGGAGAAAGCTACACTCCCAGGAGCATGAAAAAGCCATGAGTGGGGTTAAGAATAGCAACACCGCTCACAGAAACCCGCCCAGAACCGGTGGGATTCAGGGCCTGAAAACTTGGGGGCAGGAAACCTCTGAACCTTCCAGTTTCCACCTGTGGGTGGAGACCTCTACCTGGGTCACCAGGAGTCCATAGCCAATGAGCGCCAGGAGAAAGCTACCCTCCTAGGAGTGTGGAAAAGTCATGAGTGGGGTTAAGGGGAGCAACACTGCTCACCAAGACCCGCCCGGAACCAGCGGGATACAGGGCCTGAGGAGAACTCAGGGACAGGAAACCTCTGAACCTTCCGGTTCCATCTGTGGGGGGAGACCTCTGCCTGAGCCACCAGGGATCTGTGCCTGGGGACCTCAGCCTGGGCCACAGGGCTCCAGGAGAGAGCTGGTATCCCAGAAGTGCTGACACACCTTTGAGCACAGGCAAAACCGCCACTTCTGTTCAAATTCACTGGATCAAGAGGGACCCCTGCAGAGCCATCAGGACATAGGAACCAAGGGACAGCTGGGGACAAGATCCTTCTGATTTCTGTCTGCACCCCAGAGCTGACCCTGTGCCACAGCTCTCCAAACCCAAACACCTCTCATAGAGAGCTGGTCTTCAAGCAGTATTGACACAGAGGCCTGCAGGAGGGGCAAGCCACAACCAGACAGAGTAAAATCAGCTAACATTA
>CM052712.1:87043942-87059864 GCA_028551405.1 Uromys caudimaculatus
GGTGGAATTCCCTCATAGAGATGGGGGAGGGGGAGGGGATAGGTGGTCTCCAAAGAGGAAACCTAGAAAGGGGGAAACATTGGAAAGGAAAAAAAAAAAAAAAGGCCCTACTCTGTGTGATTGCATCGGATCAGCTCCTGTCTGTGTTTTGGGGATCACTAACATTTCCCTGGCACACAACTAAGGGTTGGGGTTGTAGCTCAGTTGGTCCAGTGCTTGCCTAGCATGCAGAAAGCCCTCGGTTTGGTCACCAGCACTACATAAATTATGGTGTCATGTACCTATAATTCAAGCACTTGGAAAGTTGAGGCAGGAGAGTCAGAAGCTCTCAAAGCTCTGTAGCAAGTTTGAGGACAGTCTGGACTGTATATGAACCTCAGTATATGTGTATAGAGAAAAACTGAAGTAGATATAATTTCCCCAAAGACATATATTTGATAAATAGCTAACTTCATAGCTGGCTGACTACTCTCCAAGTCCCTGCTTCCTCTCACCCCTTCACTAAGGGGCATAGTTATATTTGAAACAATATTTTCAAAATTGTGTTTCCACGTCTTTTAGGGTCTCTAACCAAAACATCTTTTTAAAAGAAGGGTTAAATTAATTGCATTCTGGACTTGGTCCCCATGTGAGAAATCTGTGCAAACAAGCAGTGCCAACACCACATCCAGCTGTGGAGAGCCAACAAGAAAACTGTCGACACCCAGAGGATGGTGTCAGAAAACAACCTCAGTCCAGAGACCTGGCTTGAGAGGAGAAGGTCCCGGGGCAGGGGTCTGGGTCAAGCTGTTCCCAGACTTTTCTCTATACTCACCCAGAGGCCCTTTGTTGGGGGAAGAAGCAGGAATCTCAGATTTTGCAAGCAGCCAGCTAACAATTCACTCCCTCCTCCCCTCTCCCCATCTCCTCAGGAACACATATTGGAGACTTAGAATGTTCGGTGGTGAAAACACAGACTTGAACATTAACCTATGGGCTTAGATTTTGATTCTGGTACTGAGTATCTTTCTAACTTCAAAACAATGCTAGAGTTAGTCATGGTAACATACGCCTATAAGCCCAGCACTAGGGATACAAAAGTTAGAGCCCCTGCAGCTCCGGGCCATTTATTTTTACGTGTGTCTGTCTCTGTGTGTGTGTGTGTGTGTGTGTGTGTGTCTGTGTGTGTGTGTGAGAGACAGAGAGAGACAGAGAGAGACAGAGAGAGAGACACAGAGAGACACAGAGAGACACAGAGAGAGGGAGACAGAGAGACAGAGACAGAGACAGACAGCGAGAGAGACAGATAGACAGACAGACAGCAAGAGAGACAGAGACAGAGACAGAGAGAGTTAATAGCACAACATGTGAGAGTTGACTCTCTGCTGCTACCATGTGGGTCCCATTCTCAGGTCATCGGGCTTGGTGGCAACACCTCTACCCACTGAGCCATCTTCCTGAAACTCACTAGTTGGCTAGCCTGGCTGGGATTATAAGAGGTTCTGTTGCACCAGGCTTTGCATGGCTGTATTAGGACTCCAAGCCCAGGTCCTCATGCCTGCAAAGCAGGCGCCAACTCCCCAGCCTCACAACGCTTTCTATTCCCTTGTATCTGTAAGCCTTAGACACATCGTAGTTTAGAATACACAGGGTAGGGCAAGGATCCCTCAAAAGTAAATAAATTCAGTTTGCTTATTTATTCACTCTGGTTTTCCTTTTCTATTTTTCTTTCTGGTTTGTTTCATTTATTTGTTTTGTAATCTCAGTCTGACTCTGAACTTCCTGTGTAGCTGGGCCTATCGGTGTGTGCCATGACACCTGCTTTATTCGGTACGAGGGGCAGGGGGCTTCCTGCTTGTCGGGCAATCACTGTAGCCCCATCATAGTCTGACAGAGGAGGTTGGTAGTGGTCAGGGGAAAGCAGGAACTGCCACAGAAGACAATTTGTACCAGTTGCCTAAACAAGGCTTGAGCATGGCCGTAATGGCATCTATTAAAATGTACAGCCCTTTCGTGAAAAAATGTTTCAAGAGGGAACTGGGGTAGGTCATTCTGGACTCATGATTATTCTCCATGCTAACTAAGCCCCACATGTGATGAACATCTGAGAAAAACTTAAAGTGACGCTCCCGTGCTCTTCCTTGGAAGCAGCACTAGGCAGTGTCTGTGCAGATGCATGAGAGAGAAAAATCACATTTTCACTTTGGAAAAGCAAATTAGGCCATTAATAAATGACAGTAGCCATATGCAAGCACATGAAAAAGTAGCAAAGGGGGAAAATGTTCTCCATATTAAAAAAGTAAGTTGGTCAATTAATAAATAACAGTCTGAGAATTCATCAAACCTTTGCCAATTTCAAAAAATTATGAAAGTTAACATAATAATTTTACATAATGAAAATAAATAAATAAGATAGAAGGAAAGAATTTGCAAAAAGCTACTATTGGCTGAGTCAGTTTTGCAAAGAAAAATACCTTATCTGGAATATTAAGAAAGGCAAAAAGGAAACATAACTCTGCTGCTTCGTTTCAATGCTTAAGCGACTTTAAACAGATTCTCTTCTTTCAGCAGATGAGTGGGGGCCACCGATGCTGCTGAGCTGGAGGATTCCTGCTATGACCTCACTGTGCTGTGCAAACATGTTCTTGTATTTTCAACTTGGTTACATTCCAGACCCAGGAGTGAGGGTAAGTTTATGATCAGGGAGGAAAATAAGAAAAATATTTACATAAATTCCATAATGCAACTTTTAAAAAAACCTAAAAAAAAAAAAAAAATCCTTTGAACTGAGTATCTGTGGGTGCACAGTCCAAACAGAGAGCAGCGACAGAACGTAGGGGTGCACAGTCCAAACAAAGAGCAGCGAAAGAACGTAGGGGTGCACAGTCCAAACAAAGAGCAGCGACAGAATATAAGGGAACAGTTAGAAATGGTGCAAGGTCACCCTCTTCAAAAGAAACACACACATGTGCATGCATGTGAGCACACACACTGATGTATATCTGTTTCCAAACTATTCCCAAGACTTCACACACACACACACACACACACACACACACACACACACACAATGTGAGCACACATGCACACACTCATGAATGATTTGAGCCTTCTGAAGATGTCTTCCCATCAATGATGCATCCCGAATTTGAGACCTTGTAATCGTAGGATGTAAAGTCTCTCACCTAGAAGCGTCAAAATCAAACACTAGCTACTCAGTTGGCACCTAATAGACTGGAAGTGTTGTTGTAGGCGACCGTGTCTTCCCGCCTTTCTCATTTCTCCATTAGTGGCACTGGCGCTATAACCTCTTTCAGGTGACAGTTATTGAAGAAACGATTTATGATTCTGGGATTTACTACTTTATAATGTATAAATAGAATCATAATTTAGTAAGGAGAGATATAAAATTTTATTCATGGGAAAGTAGCCACTTACATTATAAACTTTAAAGGAGCTAGTAGGATGAATTGTCACACCTTTCTTAGATTCAGAAAAGTAACAAATTGTGGTATAATGTTTTTTCCAGAGGTGTTTTTAAAAATCCATAATGAAGACCTTAAGATTACCATAGCAGCACGTGACTGCTCTGACATTGGTGGTTAAGCCCAGGGCCTTCCTTGCACACTATAAGCACATAGTCTACCCATTAGCTACATTCTCAGCATTACAAGTAGAATAAAGAAAAACATGGTTAAACTAGGCGTGGTTGTGGCACAAGTCTGTAACCTCAGCACTTGGGAGACAGAGACTAGGGATGTATTTGAGGCTATCTTAGAGCCACAAAGTAAGGCAGGCCCTGACTCAAAACAAAGCAATGCAAAATAAAAATCAGTAAACAAACAAAAAACAAAAACAAAACCAGATGTGCTTAAGTGGCGGCTGGTTCACATCATCCATCTGCACGGAAGTTCCCTGTGGTGAGGGTTTGGGTTGTTTTTTTTTTTTGGGGGGGGGGTTCTTTTTCGAGACAGGGTTTCTCTGTGTAGCCCTGGCTGTCCTGGAACTTACTCTGTAGACCAGGCTGGCCTCGAACTCAGAAATCCACCTGCCTCTGCTTCCCAAGTGCTGGGATTAAAGGCGTGCGCCACCAGTGCCCGGCATGAGTGAGGTTTTGGTCCCTAGTTTCCATCTGTCTTCAGAAAGCGGTGATCACCGTGAGAGGCAGTGAAGTACTACCAGCTGCGTTAGCTGCTAAAAGGACCGTGGTTGATGGGAGGGGTGAGCCGCTCTGTGGACAGTTGCCTAGCTAGTCTGCAGGCTTGGGATCCATCCCGGCACCGGCATCGTGGAATTGAAAGAAATGATGACAAGATGGTTCTTTCTGGCATATTTTGAGACTGCTGGGCCAGATCCTTTGGGAAAAAGAAATTAGTTTTCTGTTGCTAGATATTCTTTTTTAACTCCTTCAAGTCTGTTAGGCCGGAGGGTCTATACTTCTCTGAGATCTGATAAGTCGATAACAGAGTTAAGATCTGTTAAAGTACTGGGTTTTTTTGGTCTTGTTTTATAAGCTTATCTTATATAATTTATAGTGCAAATTTAACAATAAAGGCAAGATAATCTACATGTTAAAGTAACTAAAAAATAAATTTCATTTAAAAATAACATTACTACATGGTCCTGGTACTACATACTCCAGCACTACGGAGGCAGACAGTCTGATCTCTGTATGTTTAAGGTTAGCTTGCGGGCTGGAGAGACGGTTCAGTAGTTAAGAGCACTCATTGCTCTTCCAAAGGTCCTGAGTTCAAATTCCAACAACCACATAGTAGCTTATAACCATTTGTAATGAGATCTGATGCCCTCTTCTGGTGCGTTTGAAGACAGCTACAGTGTACTTACATATAATAAATGAATAAACCTTTTAAAAAAAAAAAAAAAAAAAAGGTTAGCATGGTCCATATAGTAAATTTCAGATTGCTTCAAAAAAAAAAAAAAAAAAAAACAATTATCCATACCTGATCCTGACCCCCCTTTTCCCTCTCCCCCCCTCTCCCATCCAGGTTCCTCCCTCCCTCTACCTACCCTGATTATTTTGTTCCCCCTTTTAAGTGGGATTGAAGCATCCACACTTGGGCCTTCCTTCTTGTTAAGCTTCATATGGTCTGTGAGTTATATTATGGGTATTCTGAGCTTTTGGGCAAAGATTCACTTATCAGCGAGTAAATGGCATGTATGTCCTTTTAGGTCTGGGTTACCTCGCTCAGGATGATATTTCTAGTTCCATCCATTTCCTGCAAATTTCATGAAATCATTGTTTTTAATAGCTGAGTAGTACTCCATTGTGTAAATGTACCACATTTTCTGTATCCATTCTTTCGTTGAGGGACATCTGGGTTGTTTCCGGCTTCTGGCTATTATAAATATGGCTGCTATGAACATAGTGGAGCATGTGTCTTTATTACATGTTGGAGCATCTTCTGGGTATATGCCCAGGAGTGGGATAGCTAGGTCTTCAGATAGAACTATTTCCAATTTTCTGAGGAACTGCCAAACTGATTTCCCGAGAGGTTGTACCAGCTTGCAATCCCACCAACAATGGAGGAGTGTTCCTCTTTCTCCACATCCTCACCACCATCTGCTGTCACCTGAGTTTTTGATCTTAGCCATTCTGACTGTTGTGAGGTAGAATCTCAGGATCGTTTTGATGTGCATTTCCCTGATGACTAAGGATGTTGAACATTTCTTTAGGTACTTCTCAGCCATTCAAGATTCCTCAGTTGAGAATTCTTTAGTTCTGTACTCCATTTTTAATTGGGTTTTAGGTTTTCTGGAGTCTAATTTCTTGAATTCTTTGTATATTTTGGATATTAGCCCTCTATCAGATGTAGGGTTGGTATAGATCTTTTTCCAATCTATAGGTTGCCATTTTGTCCTCTTGATAGTGTCCTTTGCCTTACAGAAGCTTTTCAGTTTCATGAGGTCCCATTTGTCGATTCTTGATCTTAGAGCATAAGCCATTGGGGTTCTGTTCAGGAACTTTTCCCCTGTGCCCATGTGTTCAACACTTTTCCCCACTTTCTCTTCTATTAGGTTCAGTGTATCTCGTTTTATGTGGAGGTCCTTGATCCACTTGGACTTGAGCTTTGTACAGGAAGATAGGAATGGATCAATTTACATTCTTCTGCATGTTGACCACCAGTTGAACCAGCACCATTTGTTGAAAATGCTGTCTTTTTTCCACTGGGTGGTTTTAGCTCCTTTGTCGAAAATCAAGTGACCGTAGGTGTGTGGGTTCATTTCTGGGTCCTCAGTTCTATTCCATTGATCTACCTGCCTGTTGCTGTACCAATACCATGCAGTTTTTATCACTACTGCTCTGTAGTACAGCTTGAGGTCAGGAACGCTGATTCCCCCAGAAATTCTTTTGTTGTTGAGCATTGTTTTCACTATCCTGGGTTGTTGTTTTTTTTTTTTAATTATTCTAGATGAAGTTGAGAATTGCTCTATCTCTGTGAAGAATTGAGTTGGAATCTTGATGGGGATTGCATTAAATCTGTAGATTGCTTTTGGTAAGATGGCCATTTTTACTATGTTAATCCTACCAATCCATGCATATGGGAGATCTTTCCATTTTCTGAGGTCTTCTTTAATTTTTTTCTTCAGAGACTTAAGTTCTTGTCATACAGATCTTTCACTTGCTTGGTTAAAGTTGCACCAAGGTACTTTATATTATTTATGACTATTGTGAAGTGTGTTGTTTCCCTAATTTCTTTCTCACCTCATTTATCCTTTGTGTAGAAGAAGGTTACTGGTTTGTTTGAGTTAATTTTATATCCAGCCACTTTGCTGAAGTTGTTTATGAGATGTAGAAGTTCTCTGGTAGAATTTGGGGATAGCTTATGAATACTATCATATCATCTGAAAATAGTGATACCTTGACTTCTTCCTTTCTGATTTATGTCAGTTTGACCTCCTTTTGTTGTCCAATTGCTCTAGCTAGAAAGGAGAGAAGATCAGAGGGCCAGGAGAATGAATAGAAATATGTAGCAGTGGGGGGTGAAGAACAGGGGTCAGACCATTATAAAGTCCCAGACACCAGGGATGCAAGAGGCTCCCAGGACCCAGTGGGCATGACATTAGGCAAAATACGCAACAGAAGGGAGATAGAATGTGAAGAGACCACCTCCAGTAAATAGACAAGACTTCCAGTTGAGGGATGGGGCCTGTGATGGTTTTTATCTGCTTGGCCAAGGGAGTAGCACTGTTAGGGGGTATGGCCCTGTTGTAGTAGGTGTGTCACTTTGAACGTGGGTTTAAGACCCTCATCCTAGCTGCCTGGAAGTCAGTCTTCCACTAGCAGCCTTCAGATGAAGATGTAGAACTAACTCTGAGCTCTTCCTGCATCATGCCTGCCTACTCCCACCTTGATGATAATGGACTGAACCTTTGAACCTATAAGCCAGCCCCAATTAAATGTTGTCCTTTATAAAACTTGCCATGGTCATGGTGTCTGTTCACAGCAGTAAAATCCTAAGACAGGGCCATCCACCCATCTAAAATTTTTAATTCAGAATTGTTCCTGTGCAGAGACAAAAAATCAGCAGAGACTGAAGGAAAGGCCATCCAGAGACTGCCCCACCTTGGGATCCATCCCATCTGCAGACACCAAACCCCACACTATTGCTGATGCCATGTTGTGCCTACAGACAGGAGCCTGGCATGGCTGTCCTCTGAGAGGCTCTGCCAACACCTGACTAATACAGATGCAAATACTCACAGCCAACCATTGGACTGAGCCCAGGGACCCCAATGGAAGAGTTAGGGGAAGGACTGTAGGAGCTGAAGGGGATTGCAACCCTATAGGAAGAACAACAGTATCAACTAACCAGACCACTCAGAGCTCTCAGGGATGAAACCACCAACCAAAGAGTACACATGGAGGGACCCATGGCTCTAGCTGCATATGTAGCAGAGGATGGCCTTATCTGGCATCAATGGGTAGGGAGGCTCTTGGTTCTATAGAGGCTTGTTGCCCCATCGAAGGGGGAGGAAAGGGTTTGTCTGTCTCATACTTCCACAGCACTGTTCATCATAGAGTGAATTCAGGACAGGAACTCAAAGCAGGCAGAATCTGGAGGCAGGAGCTGATGCAGAGGCCATGGAGGGTGCTGCTTAGTGGCTTGCTCCCCATGGCTTGCTCATCCTGCTTTCTTATAGAACCCAGGACCACCACCCCAGGGATAGCACCACTGCATTGGGCTGGGCCCTCTCCCCTATCAATCACTAATTAAGAAAATACTTTTACAGCCTAATCTTATGGAAGCATTTTCTCAGCTATGTGGTTCCCTCACCTTCGAAGACTATAGCTTGTGTTGAGTTAATATAAACCAGCCAGCACATATCTTGTCTTTATTTCTGCTGAAATAGCCTCTGCTTGGGCATTTCACTAAAACTGTCTAGTTGAAGAGTGTTGAACTAAATTCAAAATATATTCTCCAAAATATGTTCTTCTTACGCATATAGAAACTATGACACTGTTTCTCAGTTCAGACAACTACTAATAAGTAGACATTTATGCTCTAAACGCCTTAAGTAACCTCAAAGTATGAGACTGTAAAGTGTGAACAGGGGCGTCGGGGAGGGGCCACAAACATGAATAACAAAACAATTACAACTCAGGATTCAAGGTATTGTAGTTTCTTTTGAACATTTTTATTCTTAAAAGTTTTCTTGATTTACTTACTTGAAACTGCGATTGCTGACACACTACCACCTGGGGGACCAGCGTGAGCGGTGGGATTCTGGTTCTACGTTCACAAATTCATAACAATACAGCACACAGACTCAGAGTTCCTTGAGTGGAAAGAAATGTGTTTACATGAAAATCCGTGCAGATGCTAACCTTTCAGGAGTTTGTAAGACTTTGTTTCTCTCTGAGACAAAAAAAAAAAGGACTCTTTACTTAAAACTTCATCTGTCCATTAATCACCATTGAACTATGTTTAAAGAAATGAAGCCCAATATATTTTACAAGGTAAAAAGTGCTGACTTTGTTTCCTTAAAGTATGGTAGGATCAAGCACAAATGAATCACAGAAAATAAATTTGGGTGACCATAATGCAAAAGATTAAAAACATATTCCATCTCCTCCACTAATAAAACTTCCAAAGGACTGTGACAAAGTCTGTCAAACTTCAGAGGCCCCTGGTTTGGCAGTTAAAAGAGAAGAACATGAAACATTTTGGGGATATTTTTCTTTGTAGATAATTAAACCCAAGCCACAAGCAAACAAACATACAGCTGTCCACCATATTTTCTTCCTCGGAGATGAGAGCTGAGTACTGGAGACGTCAGATGTGGAAGAAACACTTAGACTACACTTGAGACACGATACTGACTCCCCTATCCTCCCATGCCCCTCCACCCCCAAGTCTGAGTGATTCGGTTAGTCTGAGCTCAGGCGTCATTTCATTATTTATTTATTTGCTTTATTGTTTGCTTTCTGAGACAGAGTCTTACTATGTAGTTCTGGCCTATAGACCAGGCTGGTCTCAAACTCACAGAAATCCTCCTGCTTCTGCCTTCTGAGTGCTGGGATTAAAGGTATGTACCGCCATGCCTATTCAGCCTTTAATCTAAAGCAATTGGGTTTAACTCTCATCTTCCTTTTGGGGAGGCTGAACATTAACAATGAGCACCGTATATTCTGAAGGTATGCATGGTGCTTTTGTCTTCAGTGTGGGTATGATGTGGATCAGCACCTGGTCGTTCTTGGACAGACATCATCTCTCAGTGCCCTCTCTCATTCATAAACCACGATCACGGAGGATTCCTGCGTGATGGTTTCTATCATGGATGTGGCTCCGTTTCTCTCTGGACCTACAAATTTCCTTCCTAAGTGGAAACTGATAAGCAACACCCTCCTGCCTGCTCTCAAAGAGTCTTTACCAAGGGGGGATGGATTAGATTCAATATATTGCTAGTAGTTCTTCAGAGAGCCATACAGAAAGCTGTTCTGGGTGGCTCATGCCTGTAATCCCAGGGCCTGGGAGGCTAAGGTAGAAGGCTCACCACAAGCTCAAGGCTAGCCTAGACTATACAGTGAATTCTAGGCTAGCCTGGGCTACAGAATGACTGTCTCACAAGGGACAGTGGTGGCAGGGAAGCTACAGAGATGCTCAGTCAGTAAAGGGCTCACACACCAGCATGAGGCCTGGATCTGCAGCCCCAGGAGCCCTGTGAAAAATGCTGAGGACAGTGGCACAAGCCTGTAACTCCACTACTGGGGGTGGGTGGTGGGTGGAGACACCTATATTTTGAGGGCCACAATTCAAGCTGCTACTCTAGACTGCCCTTCTTGAAGCTGATTTATCCATGAGTCACAGAGATATTGGTTCATCTTGCATCTCTCAGCCATCAAGACCATCTCTCTGTTACAAAGGTGCTATGGCTCACTGCTCTGTTGCTATGACTCCAGTTCTAGGAACTGTCTCTCTTGGGGATTTTTGCCATACTTTCTGCAGGAGAAAACTCCTTCAGTGGTAACAAACAACTGCCCACTCCAGAGTACAAAGGGCAAAATGAGGTCCCACTTGGGGAACCTGTGACTTTACTGAGCTTACTTACAGAGCATGGGGGAGGGTGCTTATGAGAGCTTGGCGACCCCAAAGCAACCACACCACTGAGAAGTCTCACTGAAGCATGGGTGATAGCTTCCCTGTTGCTACTGAGATGCATAGCCGCCGTATTCACCATTTTTCTACTGCTATGAAGAGACACCATGACCAAGGCAACTCTTATAAAAGAAAGATTTGACTGGGGGCTTGTTTATTCTTTCAGAGGCTCAAACCATTATCATCAAAGTGGGGAGAACAGCAGCACACATGGCAGGTACAATGCTGGAGAAGTGGCTGAGAGCTGCAACCTAATCCATAGGCAGAGAGAGAGAGAGAGAGAGAGAGAGAGAGAGAGAGAGAGAGAGAGGAGAGAGGAGAGAAACGGGGGCTTGGCATGGGTTTTTGAAATCAAATTCCCCGCCCCCCATGATACACCTCTCCGACAAGGACACACCTCCTAATTTTCCAAGCAGTTTACTAACTGGGGGCTAAGCATCAAATATTTGAGCCTGTGGAGCTGCTCTCATTCAAACCACAATAGCCTCCCACAGTCTCTACTAGCGACTCCCAAGCCAACCGCCATAATAAAATGGGGCAGAATTACATACAAATTGCCTACAGGTAGATGGAATCACAGGTGAGGGTCCAAGGATCCTCCTCACCCCCTTCTATAAGTGAACATCAGGAGTCAACAGACTCAATCTTGATGGTCTCTTGCAAACAGTCACAGCTAGCCTGATAATAATGGCTGTTGGACTTTGAGGATAGTTTCCACAAAACCTCTTAGCTTCGATGGTCTCACTGTTTTTCTCTTATGAACTTCTTTCCCTATGCAGCAGGTAAGAGCAGCACTTCAAGGTACACATCAGACCATATATGACATAGCCCTGCTTAAACACTTCCAGGCTCATGGGGCACTTGGAGTGAGTTCTAGACTTACCCTACCTCAGCTTTCTGCCCAACTTTTCCCCAGCACTGAGTTTCACCGTATTCCAGCCCTATGGACTGCCTACCGATTGATTGCTCCAAGAGGCTGGCCCTTGCTGCCCTGCTCAGAATGGTGTTTTCTGATCCTCCCCACACCTGACTTTCTGTCTGTAACATCCACAACATTTCTCAATTTAGAGTTGATTTACCTCCATACTGGGTTAAACTCTCATGACTTTCATGGGAAGCAAACCTCTGGTGCCCCAGTTGAGCAAGGGAGGTTAATAGCTGAACAAACATGGCAGGTCCTGGACTTCTAGACCCAGAATCGTCTCATTTGTTAGTTTTCCATGTGTTTGACTTGTGTGTGTTTCTCCTGGACCACTTATCCCCTCTCCTTTGGCCATAGCTCCGTGGCTTTTCTGCATCCAGTTCAGCTCCATCCTCTCCGAAGATACTAACATTCTCTCCCACATCTCCAGTCTCTCTAAACTGATGTGCACTCCAAATCTGTGTACTAGACAACTCTTAGCTTTAAATGGACTAAAAGACAGAAAAGCGGTCCCTGTGCACACTCAGAAGTTCTCTCTGCAGAGCTGAGAAGATGAACCAACCGTCTTGGTGAACTGACACTGGGTATTTTGGAGTCTCCATCCTGGTATTGCTAACCTTTGTATCCTGAAGGGATTGGTCTCACCTCTGAGTTTAGAAACTGAAGAGGTTAGACCATATCTGTTTAAGGCTCTTCTAGACCTCAAGTGCCAAGATTTTTGTTTAAGTTTTGAGATATGGCCTCAGATATCCCAGGCCACCCCCAAACTCTTCCTGTAGCTGAACTCCTGAACCTCCCGCCTCTACCAGCCTGTGCTGAGATCACAGGCTTCTAGCTCTCCAGGGTCAAGATGTTTAAAAACTCTGTTTTCCATTTGACTTTTCCCCAGAAGATGACTTGTCTTATGTCCTGAAGACTCCAGCTCTTCACATAGACTTTGGGGAAACTGTTGGACGGCACCAGCAGGTCTAAATTGGGGTGGGGTATTTTATCTTTCTTGGCCTCCACTAGATCAGTTCCTGACCACTTCACTGTGATTGGCTCAGCGTCACACAGAACCTGGGAGATGTGTTAGGTCTCTACTGCATTCATGGCAATGGACTTCCTAGTGACCTTGGCTTGTACGCTTGTCAGTGGACTGGGCAGTCATGGCCACGGTCCTTTTGGCACAGTTATTGCTCCCTTTGCAGGAGTGGGAGTCATCTTAGATGTCAGGACCCACATGTTAAGGTTTTAATGAACAGTCAATTTCCACAAATCTATTTCAGAAATGAGAGTGAGAATTAAGTTAGTTGAGGGTATAGCTCAGGTAGTAGGGTACTTCCCTAGCATGCATGAGGCTCTGTGCTCAATCCCCAGCACCCCCAAATCCTGCCATGCTGGCCAGTATCTGGTGTCTTAATTTGCTTTCAATTGCTGCATTAAAGATAATAAACAAAAAAGTAGGAGGGGAAATGTTTGCTTGACTTACACACCAAAACCAGGGTCTATCCACTCAACCTACATGGGTGTGTGGGAGTGTGTGACATATCCTGCATATGAGATGTTTACATTATGATTCATAACAGTAGTAAAATTACAGTTCAGAAGTAGCAAGGAAACGATTTTGTGGTTGGGGGTCACCACAACATGAGAGACTGTACTAAAGGGTCTCAGCATTAGGAAGGTTGAGACCTGCTGCTATGAGAAATACTACTTAACTGGCTTGCTCTGCATGGCTTGCTCTGCCTGCTTTTTAACACACTTAGGACTGCCTGCCCAGGGGTGACACCACCCACAGTGGATTGGACCCCACAGAATTGTTCAGTCTGATGAAGGCACCTTCTCATCTGAGGTTAACGGTTCCCAGGTGACCAAGCTTGTGTCAGGTTGAGAAGAAAACCATCCGGCACACCTGTAATCTTAGCATAGATGGATCAGAAGTTTAAGGTGATACTCAGCTACATAGTGAGTTTAAGGCCAAAAGAAAGAAAAGAGATTTAGTTGCTACATAAGAAAATGGAACCCGCATTTGGTGTTTAGAAAGCGCTCACTCAGGACTGGAGTGGTACTTGGTGTGCCAGGATCTGGGTGTGACCTACAGCACCCAACAAATTAAAACAAACACAAACACCAAACAAGCAAACAGGAAGCCATGTGTCGATTATTTCATTTGCTTTCAGAAAACTGGGGTTTGGGGATACAAGCAAAGCCTCTCAATGTGGATAGCTGGCAGGGCCGACATGCGTCCCCTACCCCCAAGACGGTAACAATCACCTTGCAGGCAGAAAATTTCATTTCTCTGCCTCTGCCGTAATCACCATCTTGGCCGTCTCCTGGCAGCAGTGTTATCATACATACTTCATATGCAAGGCTCAGAGAGGTTAAACTGCTGCTCAGCCAAGACCATATCCAAGACTTCAGCCTCAGAAGCTCAGGACCCTCTTCTCCCGTCCTGTGGGGCCCCGCTGCTGTGACTGAATCACAGTTGATTGAATCAAATTTCTTTTATAGATGTAACTTTTAAAATCAATCCTTCAAGGCTTTCACACATGCATCCAATGCACTTTTATTTATTTGCCTAACTCCCCCAGACCCAACCCCCATCTCCCCAGCCCCTCCCAACTTCACATTCTTTAACCCTTCCCCCAAGCCCCACTTGTGTTGGCTGTGCTCACAGGTGTGGGGCCATCCACTGTATGGCTCTATGGTACTCAACCTATAAGAGGCCACAAGCTGAAAGAAAACCGACTCTTCTCCTGCAGAGTCAACTGTCAGAAGCTCCTCAGCTGGAGTGGAGGCTCCTGCTCTGTGCTAGATTGTTAACCAGTTTGATCTTAACAGGTCTTGCTCAGGTAGCCACATCACTGTTAGCTCACGAGTGCAGTGATCAGGTCTGTCCAGAAGACTCTGTTCACTCTGGTCCTCCCTGACACCTGACTCTTCCCATCCTTCTGCCCCACCTTCCATGATGGTCCCGGAGCCTTTGAGATTGGGTGTGATACAGATGTCCCATTTGTGGCTGGACACTCCATCGACACTTCTCTGCAAGTTGAACGGTTGTGAATTTTTGGGTTAAGCCTCATCCACCCCACAAAGAAATGCCACTGATGGGGCCTGAAAGCTGCACTGATCTGTGGGCAGAGAGATGTGAATTCAGAGGGCACTCAAATAGTAGTAGGTTCACCCCTGAGGCTGCGACTACCCAGCCATGTTTTTTTGGCCAGATTTACAATGATAGGCATGATTTTCCTCCTGTGGATTAGACCTTAAATCCAACCAGAGAACAGCTGGTTATCCCCATAACACATATGCCACTACTGTATCCACAGGCATATCTTGCCACTCTGGTCATTTATTGTAGGTTCACAATAACATGCATAGTACCCTCCAGTATGAAGATAGCCAGCAGAAAGGAAACTTTGTGGTCAGTACCAGCTTAATTTCTCCAAGTCCTGTGACCAAAGTGTTTTCAGCAGTAGGGTCTTACTATGGAGTTCTAATGGGCAACCAAGATCAATGATAATAACTTGTATTGTATCGGTGATCTCCAGGGAACCCTTGACCAACAACTCCAGGGGAAAGGATTCCATTTCTGACAGTGGGCAGCTGTACTAAGTAGCCCCTAGTTGGTTGTGTGTGATAAACTCAGACAACCTTGGCAGCAATATTTGACGAACTTGAGTGACAGTTTACATGTAGGTGACTTTTCTGCTAGCCCATTTCAGATCCTTCCAAGGTAAGTTGAGGCACATGCAGGTCCCAGTAATATGAATGTGAATTACATTCTATATCTTTCCACAGAAAATACACCCAGCAGTACCTACCCACTGAAGAGGAAGAAATTTCCAAGTGCACAAAGCCATGTGTCTAGGCACCCTGCTACTCCCAAGCACATCTGCAACACAATGCAGAAGCCTTGAAGCTTAAACTGCTTTTCCTCTTAAACGTGCCCGGAAGTTGGAGGATAGTCAAAAAGAGATGCATGTCAGGATCCATCTGAAAATGTGTGGGATGTGGTAGTTTATTCCTGTCACTCCAAGACTTCAGAGCCTAAGGCAGGAGGACCATGAGTTACAGGCCAACCTGCGCTACAGAATGAAACCCTGACTCAAAAAAAAAAAAAAAAAATCATTTCTCGATGAGTCACATCTTAAAGCTAAAATACCAGGGCAAGTCCATAGCACATGTCAGATACTGGAGGGGGGAGGGCAGCAGCAGGGACAGAAGTCCACTTCTAGCACTGTTGTTAGCTTGAGTGAATTTAAAAAACATTGTGGGAAGCGCGTGTCTTCGTCAGCCTGCTCTGATGTGTGCCCTATAACGAACAACGTGTGCACAGCGCATGCGCAACCCATAAAAGGGCGCCAAAGTGTATGCCAAGTGCAGGCTCCTCCTCTTTAATCAGTTCACGAGCTGAAAC
>CM052712.1:87060364-87119354 GCA_028551405.1 Uromys caudimaculatus
TCAGGTTGTGCCACACCGCTTGATGGGTTATAAAAGGGAACTGTTTTCTGGGGTGGGGGTTCTTCCTCCATCAACGGCTGAATAAAGCTGAACTGCAGACGAAGCCTATGTGTCGTGTGTCTTCTTGCTGGCGAGAGGTGCGCAGGACAAAACATAAAAGCAACTGTCTTACCTCCGTGTAGGACAACTTGAGACATTGCTTATTAAAGTACTTATCTTGCTACAATGTATTCTTCAAGTATGAAACTTCTATTAATGTCCCAAAAAGTGAGCAAGGAAGGCTTCCTGAAAGGAACATGGGCATGTTCTGCCACCTAGTGGTTATATGAAAACATGTACTAAGAAATAAATGGAATTAAACTTTGTTAATATGTTTGGAAATTTCAAACCAATCTCTCAATGTATCCAATTGTCATTAGTATTAACAGGACACTATACTTCTGTATTTTTAATTCAGAGGGATAAGAGCAAAAGGAACATAATTATATAACTGTAATGTATTTGAACTAAAATGTATGACCTGCCTAGCACCATAGTGAAGTCCAACCTGTGTTTCCCCAGTATGCACTCATTTAGCATGAGAGTAAATGTCACCTGGATACAGCAAAGAGGCAAGCAAAGAGCTGTTCTTGGTGGAATTGTCATCAGAAGGGAAATACAACAAACAGATAAACACAAAATTAGGCAGTATTGGAAGGGACAGTTCAGTTTGTATGCCTAGTCTGCAGGGAGCCCTGGATTCCAGCTCCAGCAGAGCTTATAACTGAGCATCAATTCCTGATAGAATGTTCAGAAGTTCAAAGCCATCTCTGACCATATAGCAAGTCAAAGACCAGAGGTATGCGCTCCACATCAGAGGACATGGTGTGGGATAGTCTCTCCATAGGAAGCCTGAAGA
The DNA here is from genome assembly GCA_028551405.1 of Uromys caudimaculatus. Lineage (NCBI taxonomy): Eukaryota > Metazoa > Chordata > Mammalia > Rodentia > Muridae > Uromys > Uromys caudimaculatus. The sequence goes on from CM052712.1 coordinate 87,061,263, forward strand.
TTCTAGCATGTGATTATAGATAGCATTATAGCAATGTGATCGCACAATAGCAGTGAGATGAGGGTGACAAAGTTAGCTTTGTGCTGAGAGATACAGATTTCACACCAGGGTCTCCGGGAGAGGTGGGACACCATTAGGGGTGGGATTTATTTTTTTAGCATTTATTTACTTATTTATTTATTTCACATGCATGTGTACGTGTGTGTGCATGAAGATCAGAAGGCAGGGAGTAAGTCTCTTCCTTCCACCACGTGCATTCCAGGAGTGGAATTCAGGTCCTCCAGCCTGGCAGTAAGTACCTTTACCTATTAAACCATCTTGATGGTCCAACTGGTGGGTTTTTAAGTAGTAGAGTCATCTAAGAACTGAATAACTTTCTGACAACATAAAATACTAAGTAACCTGACAGTCAGGTTTGAAAGGATGCTTGGGGAGAAATAGTCCCAGAAGAACATAAATTGCTTAAGCTTTTATGGAAATAGCTCTTAAGAAACTTCAAGAGTGTGGCAAAGAACGAATACAGTTCTTTCCATGGAAATATATTGGGCAGGTTGTAGTGATCCGTACTCACTCTGTACAAGGGGAGGGCTGAGGAATTTCTAGTCTTAAATTTGAGATGGAGATTTAGGATCCCACCAAGTGACCCTCAGTGTTCAGGAGGAGGCAGGAAGATCTTGAGCTGGAAGCCAGACTGGGCTATAGTCAGAGCCTGTCTCAGACAACTAGAAACAAATAAAGGAAATGAACAAGAGAGTCATTGAAGTTTGTTCTTCCATATTTATTCTGGAGGTGACGATTGTTCTTAATCTCTAGGAATCCACATGGTCAGACAGAGGTCAGATGCTCCTGTCCACTTTCTATCTTGGCATCTTTGTTTCCCTCTCCGTCTCCTCCCTCTAACTCCCCTCCCTCTCTCCTCTCTTTTCTCTCCTCCCTCTCCTATCTCCCTGAGACAGGACCTCACTTTATAGCCCAGGCTGGGACTACAGAAAGGTAGTGTACACCAGGCAGACAATAGGTATCTCTCTAGCTCAAAGAGGTGGGGCCCTTGAAGGACCTAGGCTATAGTAATTTCAAGGAGACATGCTCTATAATTTTCTACATCTGATGTTGTGAGGCTGTCCTGGGGCTTACTATGTAGCCAAGGCTAGTCTTGAACTCATGGATCTACCTGCCTCTGCCTCCAAGTACTGGGATTAAAGGCGTGTGCCACCACACCAGGCTTGGAATAATTCTTGATCTTTGTTTTACTTGAAAAATGAGTGCTAAAGCTGCCCTGACCAGTCTGTTATCCCAAGGGGACCTCCATCTTTCCCCTGCCTCTCCTCCACCTCCCTAAGACCCCTGAACCATACAAGTAAGCTTCCCTTCTCCACCCATCTTCCCTGCTCTCTAAGCCCTCTGGGCAAACCAAGCTGTTCTGAGCAGTCTGCCATCTTTGCAGGGGTTTGGGGGGTGTCCTTCATTCTCCTGACACCTCTCCACCCACCTTCATCAGACCATACAACCCAAGGATATCCATCAGAGGCCTGCCACACTAGGACCATCAAGGTTCACCACCTCCCAATACCTACTACAAGAAGATCCAGGGACTAAAATGATCCAGATGACTAAAGGCTCTCAAAAGAACACACACAATCAACAAGAGCCAGGGCCAGGTGATATCTCCAAAGCACAGCCACCCCACTACAGCAAGCCCTGGATATCCTAACTCAATCAAAACACAAGAAAATGACCTTAAATCCAATCTTATAAAGATGATAGAGGCCTTTAAAGAAGAAATGAATAAATCCCTTAAAGAAATACAGGAAAATAAATCAAACAGATAGAGGTCGTTAAAGAGGAAACAAATAAATCCCTTAAAGACATACAGAGAAAAATACAATTAAAGAGGTAAAGGAAATAAATAAAACTGTGCAAGACCTGAAAGTGGAAATAGAAGCAGTAAAGAAAACACAAGCTGAGGGAATCTTGGAGATTGAAAACCTAGGAAAGAGAACAGGAAAAACAGATGCAAATATCACAAACAGAATACAGGAGATGGAAGAGAGAAGCTCAGGCATAGAAGACACAATAGAAGAAATTGATACATCAGCTAAAAAAAATGTTAAAGCTAAAATATTTCTGATACAAAACATCCAGGAAATCCAGGATTCCATGAAAAGAGCTATCCTAAGAATAATAGGAATAGAAGAAGGTGAAGAGTCCCAGTTCCAAAGTCCAGAAAATATTCTCAACAAAATCATAAAAGAAAACTAACCCAACCTAAAGAAAATGATGCCTAGAAACTTACAAGAAATTTATAGAACACCAATTAGACTGGACCAGAAAAGAATATCCTCCTGGCACATGATAATCAAAACACAAAATCTAAAGAACAAAGAAAGAATATTAAAAACAGCAAGGGGAAAAGGCCAGGTAACATACAATGGTAGACCTATCAGAATTACACCGGACTTTTCAACAGACTCTAAAAACTAGAAGTGCCTGGTCAGATACTTTGCAACCTCTAAAAACCACAGGTGCCAACCTAGACTACTATATCCAGCAAAACTCTTAATCACCATAGAGGAGAAAAGAAGACATTTCAAGACAAATCCAAATTCAAACAATATCTACCCACAAATCCAGCCCTACAGAAAATACTAGAAGGAAAACTCCAACCCAAGAAGCATTAACTATATCCAAGAAAACACAGAAAATAAATAATTCTATAGTAGTAAAAACAAGAAAGCGCGTGCATACGCACGCGTGCGCACGCACACACACACACACACACACACACACTAACACCACTAACATCAAAATAACAGGAAATAACAATCACTGGTCATTAATATCTCTCAACATCAGTGGACTCAATTCCCCAATAAAAAGACATAGGTTAACATAATGGATGTGAAAACAGTATCCATCATTTTGCTGCATACAAGAAATACACCTCAGCAATAAAGATAGACATTACCTCATAGTAAAGAGCTGGAAAAAAGGTTTCCAAGAAAATGGACCCAAGAAGCAAGCTGAAGTCTCCATTCTAATATCTAATAAAATAGACTTTCAACCAAAATTAATCAAAAGAGACAGGGAAGGACACTTCATACTAATCAAAGGAAAATTCTACCAAGATGATATCTCAATTCTGAACATCTATGCTCCAAACACAAGAGCACCCGCATTTGTAAAAGAAACATTGCTAAAGCTTAAATCTCGTATCAAACCTGACACATTAATAGTGGAAGACTTCAACACCCCACTCTCACCAATTGACAGGACATTCAGACAAAAACTAAACAGAGAAATAATGAAGCTAACAGATAGACATCTATAGAATATTTCACCCAAACACAAAAGAATATACCTTCTTCTCATGGATCCTTCTCCAAAATTGACGATGTAGTTGGTCACAAAGAAAGTCTCAAAGATACAAGATTGAACCAATAATGCCTTGTATCTTATCAGAACAACATGGATTAAAGCTGGACTTCAACAACAGAAATACTGGAAAGCACACACACTCATGGAAATTGAACAAATCTCTACTCAATGATCTCTGAGTCATGGAAGAAATAAAGAAAGAAATTAAAGACTTTCTTGAAGTCAATGAAAATGAAGGCACAATATAACCAAATTTATGGGACACAATGAAAGCAGTGCTAAGAGGAATGCTCATAGCACTAAGCACCTCCATAAAGATATTAGAAAGTTCTCATACCAGCAATTTAAAAGTACACCTGAAAGCTCTAGAAAAAGAAGAAGAAAGCACACCAAAGAGATGTTGAAGGTTGGAAATAATGAAAATCAGTGCTGAAATGAATCAGTTTGTAACAAAGAAAACAATACAACAGATCAAGGAAACTAAGAGCTGGTTCTTTGAGAAAATCAACTAGATAGACAAATCCTAGCCAAACTAACCAAGAGACAGAGAAACACTATCCAAATAAACAAAAGCATTAAGGAAGAGGGAGACAAATCAAGTGACACTCAGGAAATTCAAAGAATCACTAGATCTTACTTCAAAAGCCTGTACTCCACAAAATTGGAAAATCTTAATGAAATGTTTGATTTTCTAGGCAGATATCAATTGGAAAGTTAAATCAGGGACAGGTAAACTATTTAAATATCCCCATAACTCCTAAAGAAATAGAAGCAGTCATTAAATATTTCCTAACCAATAAAAGCCCATAGACAGATGGTTTTAATGCAGATTTCTACCAGACTTTCAAAGAAGAGCTTAAACCAATACTCCTCAAACTATTCCATAAAATAGAAACAGAAAGAACACTACCAAACTCATTCTATGAGGCCATAGTCACCCTGATGCCTACGCCACACAAAGACTCAACAAAGAGAGAACATTGATGCAAAAATACTAAATAAAATACTCTCAAACTGAATCCAGGAACATATCAAAGACATCAAACATCAAAATCAACTAGGTTTCATCCCAGGGATACAGGGATGGTTCAATATGAAAAAATCCATTACCATAATCCACCATATAAACAAACTGAAAGAAAAAAATCATATGATTATCTCATTAGATGCTGAAAAAGCCTTTGATAAAATCTAACACCCCTTCATGTTAAAGGTATTCAAGAAATCAGGTATACAGGGCACATACCTAAACATAATCAAAGAAATATACAGCAAGCCAATAGCCAGCATCAGAGTAAATAGAGAGAAACTTAAAAGCATTTTCACTAAAATCAGGGACAAGACAAGGCTGCCCACTCTCTCTCTCCCTATCTATTCAATAAAGTATTTGAAGTTCTAGCAGAGCAATAAGACAACTAAAGGAGATCAAGGGGATACAAATTGGAAAGGAAGAAGTTAAAATATTGCTATTTGAGGATGATATGATATTATACATAAGTGACCCCAAAAATTCTACCAGAGAACTCCTACAGCTGATAAACACCTTAAGCAAAGTGGTTGGATACAAAATTAACTCAAAGAAATCAGTAGCTCTTCTTTATACAAATGATAAATGGACCAAGAAAGAATTTAGGGAAACAAAACCCTTTACAACAGTCACAAATAATATAAAATATCTTGGTGTAACTCTAACCAAGCAAGTGAAAGATCTATATGACAAGAACCTCAGTCCCTGAAGAAAGAAATAGAAGACATCATGTATAGTAGGATTAACACTGTGTAAATGGCCATCCTACTGAAAGCAATCTACAGGTTCAATGCAATCTTCATCAAAACTCCAACACAATTTTTTTATAGACCTTGAAAGAGCAATTCTCAACTTCACATAGAAAAACAAAAAACACAAGATAGCCAAACAACCCTGAATAATAAAAGAACTTTGGGAGGAATCAGCATCCCTGACCTCAAGCTGTACTACAGAGCAATAGTGATAAAAAAAACTGCATAGTACTGGTATAGGATCAGATAGGTTGATCAATGGAATGGAATCGAAGACCCAGAAATAAACCCACACACATATGATCACTTGATTTTTGATAAAGAAGCCAAAACCATACAATAGAAAAATGAAAGCATCTTCAACAAATAGTGCTGGACTAACTGGATGGACTGACTGGATGTAGAAGAATGGAAATAGAGCCATATGTATCCCCCTTCACAAAAGTAAAGTCTAAGTGGATCAAAGACCTCAACATAAAACCAGACACACTAAAACTCATAGAGGAGAACATGGGGAATACCTTGGAATGCATTGCTACAGGAGACAATGTGATGAACAGGACACCAGTGGCTCAGCCTCTAAGATCAACAATTGATAAATGGGACCCCATGAAACCGCAAAGCTTCTGTAAGGCAAAGGACACTGTCAATAGGACAAATCAGCCACCCACAGATTGGGAAAAGATCTTCACCAACCCCACATCTGAAAGAGGGCTAATATCCAAAATTTACAAATAACTCAAGAAGTTAGACACCAACAACCCAATTTTTAAAAATGGGGTACACAACTAAATAGAGAATTCTCAACTGAGGAAACTTGAATGGCTGAGAAGCACCTAAAGAAATGTTTAAAGTCCTTAGTCATCAGATCAAAACAACTGTGAGGTTCCATCTTACACCCATCAGAATGGCTAAGATCAAAAACTCAAGGACAGCAGATGCTGTCAAGGATGTGGAGCAAGAGGAGCACTTCTTCACTGCTGGTGGGAATACAAACTTGTACAGCCACTTTGGAAATCAATTTGGCTGTTTCTCAGAAAAAATGAGAATATTTCTACCTGAAGACCCAGCTATACCACTCCTGGGCATATACCCAAAAGATGCTCCAACATCCCACAAAGCTCAACTATGTTAATAGCAGCTTTATTTGTAATAGCCCAAAACGGGAAACAACCTAGATGCCCCTCAACTGAAGAATGGATAAAGGAAATGTAGCACATCTACACAATGGAATACTATTCAACTATTAAAAAGAAAGACATCATGAATTCTGCAGGCAAATGGATGGAAGTTGAGAATATCCTTCTGAGTGAGGTTACACAGCCCCAAAAGGACATGCATGATATGTACTCACTTATAAGTGGATATTAGCCATAAAACACAGGTACCATGTTACATCCCACAGACTCTGAGATGCTAAAGAAGGCAGGCCCAATTGAGGAAGCTTGAATCTCACCTAGAAGGGGGAATAAAATAGTCAAGAGAGGCAGATGGAGGGAGGGCAGTGGGAGGGAGGCTGGATGCGGAGGGGAATGGGGGGATTCGGGATCAGGTGTGAAGAAGGGAAGGAGAGATGGCTAGACAGCAGGGAAAATGAATGGAAATCTGCTACTGACAGGATGGGGTGAGGCAGTGGGGACATCTCCAGGACATGACAGAGACCTGGGATAAGGGAGGTGACCAAGAACCAATGGAAGTGACCTTAGCTGTGACTCACAACACTGGGGATTTGGAACTTGAAGAGGCCACCTCCTGTAGCCAGGCAGGAAGCCCAGCGGAGCGATAGAGACACTAACACATCCACAAAACTTTCAACCCCAAATTTATCCTGTCTGCAAGAAATGCACGCATGGGGAGTGGAGGAGAGGCTGAGGGAACGGCCAACCAATGACTGCCCAACTTGAGACCCATCCCACGGGCAAGCACCAATCCCTGACACTATTAATGATGCTCTGTTATGCTTGCAGACAGGATCTTGTTGTCCCCTGATAGGCTCTACCCAGCAGCTGAGTCAGACAGATACAGACACCCACAGCCAAACAGTGGATGGAGCTTGGGGACTGTGATGGAAGAACAGGAAAGAGGATTGCTGGCCCAGAGGAATGCCATAGGAAGACCAGCAGAGTCAACTAACCTGGACCCTTAGGACTTTCAGAGACTGAACCACCAACCAAAGAACATGCACAGGCTGGACCTAGGCCTCTTGGTTCACATGAAGCAGATGTGCAACTTGGTCTTCATGTTTGTCTCGAACCACTGGAACAGGGGTATCCCAAAAGCTGTTTGTTGCCTATATGTGGTATATGCTTTTCTAGCGGGGCAAGCCTCAGTGGGGAGGAAGCACTTAGCCTTACAGAGACTTGGGAGTGCCAAGGTGTGTGTGGGAGATTACCCAGGAGGGCCCCCACCCACTCAGAGGAGAAAGGGAGGGAAGAATTCGGGAAGGATGGTGGGAGGGGGTGATTAGGAAGGGGGTCAGTGAGCAGGATGGGATATAAAGTGCATAAGTGAAAAAGAAAGAAAGAAAGGAAGGAAGGAAGGAGGGAGGGAGGGAGGGAAGGAGGGAGGGAGAGAGAGAGAGAAAGAAAGAAAGAGAAAAAGAAAGAGAAAAATGAGTATTTTCTAATTCTATGTCTGAAGTAAGCCATTTTTTGTGTTTTGGAGAGAAAAGCCTTCCGAGGGGACAGCTACATGTGTGGAGATCTGTAGCTTCTAGTGAGAGGGCTGCCCTGCTTCCTTTGAAAGCAGTCTTGAGGTGTTCCCTCCACACTGATGAAGACAATGCCTAGCCGGTGATGATGCTCAGATGTTGTTTCTTGGCAAGTTAAGGCAACTCAGCTGTTCTCTCTTTGCTCCTTGGTGCATCTATTATATTAACTCAGAGGGAGGCCTGAGGCCTACACCTTAATCCCAGCATTCAGGAAGCATGCCGGCAGATCTCTGAGTTGACACCAGCCTGATCTACACAGCCAGTTTAAAATCAGCCGGGACGCCTGGCAGTGGTGGCGCACGCCTTTAATCCCAGCACTTGGGAGGCAGAGACAGGCGGATTTCTGAGTTCGAGGACAGCCTGGGCTATACAGAGAAACCCTGTTTCAAAAAACCAAAAAAAAAAAAAAAAAAAAGATCAGCCGGGACTTGAGTAAAACCCCATCTCAAAACTACAAATGGAAACATTGCAATAGGATAAAAAACAAACAAACAAAAAAAACCTACTGTGCTAAACACACCCTTAGGCTAGTTACATTTAAAGTGCCCACAAGCCCCAAGACACCAAGAAGTAGTTACTAAAACTCAAAATCCTAAATCACCTTGTGCAGCTGTGATTAGGGCTTTTAAAAACCAGTGAGTATCCCGGGTGTGGTGGTCCACGCCTTTAGTCCCAGCACTCAGGAGGCAGAGGCAGGCAGATTTGTGTGAGTTGGCAAGTTAGCATAGCCCCGAAGAGCCAGGGCTACACAGAGAAACCCTGCCTCAAAAAACCAAAAGAACAACAAAACAATAAGTATCTATTATCGATTTGAGATTAGAGATAGGAGCTGTGCGGAAGGCTGAAGAAAAAGACAAATGTCACCAGACTAAACTCAAGAACACCCAAAGTAACAGCACAGAGTCAGACCATGACAAGAAAATGGCTTCAAAAGCAAACCTCTCGGAACAAGGCTTAAAGACACCAGCCGTGTCTATGACCAGAGTGGCTATCCTTGGGACCTATATGGTTGGAAAGTGAGAACTGAGAACTGACTCTTGGAGGTTGTCCTATGCACGAAAAGCATACAGAATAAAAACATAGTAACTAACCCCACTCACCTCGTTTGGAAAACAAAGCACAGGAAAGTCCTTGACCTGGCCAGGCAGTGGTGGTGCACGCCTTTAATCCCAGCACTTGGGAGGCAGAGGCAGGTCGATTTCTGAGTTCGAGGGCAGCCTGGTCTACAGAGTGAGTTCCAGGACAGCCAGGGCTACACAGAGAAACCCTGTCTCGAGAAACCCTGTCTCAAAAAACCAAAAAAAAAAAAAAAAAAAAAAAAAAAAGTCCTTGACCTGGAGTTGAGCCCATCAGAGGATCACTCCAAGGTCACTGCAGGCTACCTGAGATCTTCGCCAGATTTAAAAAAAAAAAAAAAAAAAAAAAAAAAAAACAAGTAAATAAATAATAATTGCAAAACCTAAACCAATCAAGAAAGCAAACAGTAAACCTCTCACAGCACCACTGTACTTGCAGGCCCACAGCTTCCTGCGGTGAGAGCGAATACACCCAGCCCATAGAGCCTACCTCCAAAGCCTCAGCTGCCACGGATTTGACTCACACCTCCTCAGGGTTTGAGGCGCAGGCACAGTCACGTGGCAGACTCCGGCCAATCAGCAGGCTGCTCGCGGGTGAGTCCCATAAAGGCGCCAGTCGCTGGCTGCTGACAGCCGCCATCCAGGCGAGAGCTGGCGGCCACCGGTGGAGAACCGGGAGCGACGGCCCTGCACTGCTTCATCTAGTGCAAACTGAAAGGGTTATTGGATAAGGTCCCTTCCTAAGAGGTACTACCATTGCTACAGAGGCTCGGCCCCGGGGCCGCCCCAGGCGGCTCTTTGGGTGAGAATAACCGTTTTTCTTTTTGCCTCTCCCCTCCCCCATGAGCGCTGGGCCGCAGGGAGGGCAGTTGGGAGGCCATTGCCCAACCGAGTGCGTGCCGCCTGAAGCCCTGGTGAGCTGGGAGCCCCTGTCCTTTGGTCTTGACCAACTGCGAACTTGTGGTCCCAGGGGACCACTTTCTCCACTTTTTCTGCTTCTAGTACTTAGCCTTCCTACCCAAGACTTGGAAGAAGGTTGGCGCAAAGTCCAGGGTATAACGGTTTTCTTCTTGGAGTGTCGGCCGTTTTCTGTACTGTGGTTTTGAAAGGGCGGGAGAATATTTAGAGCGCCTTTGTTGTGTCTGTTCTGTTTGTGGATATTGAGGACAGGGAAAGCCTGGTCTTTGATTCAGTCTTCTACCCTTATGGAGCACCTTGGAATATACCAAACCTTCTGCTGTGTGCTGTGGGTCAGAGTGTGCCCTACCTCCAGGCACTGGCCTGTGCATGGACAAGAGTGTCTGTGGACCCACAGGAAGGAGCAGGTATGTGGAAAGGAATGACAACCCGATCTCCAAGAGCAGTGGAGGTTGGATTTGTGATAATGGCAACTCTGGTGTAGAAGTGATTCAAAGATCAATATATAGAGTGAGGTTTGGAACCGTGGATAATTGTTTGGCTCCGTAGTCCAGACTGGCCTTGTTCGCCTTGGCCTCACCTGTGCAGGGATTACAGATGTTTACCAGAACACCTGGTAAGATTTTTTGAGTTTTAAAAGAAGGTGTGTGTGTGTGTGTGTGTGTGTGTGTGTGTGTGTGTGTGTGTGCGCGCGCGCCTGGCATGTGGGTGTTGGATCTGCACGACTCTCTGGCCTGCTGGTCCTCAGAACTGTCTAACAGCACTTCTAACCCCTGAGACATATCTCTAACCCAAGAGTTGCTTGTTTCTGAGTGGCTGGTGTAATGCTGGGTTGATGGAGTAACAAGAGCTAAGTCTCACAATGAGTAAGGTGACAGTTTATTAAAGGATCTGTGTGTCCCAAAGTTCAGTTGAAAAGTTTGGTCTTAAGCAAGTGTTTGAACAAAAAACCTGGGAACATCACTGTTGCATGGGGGTGGGGGGGGGGATAAGCGGTCAAACGGAACCTGGTAGTGTGTAGGGCAGAGGATAGTAGTCTGTATGAAAGCACTTAATATCTTGGGGTGGCTGAGGTTGGCATAAAGGGAAGGTGTAGATGGAGTAAAGGGGGGTGGGCAGGCATGGTGCCCAACACCTATAATCTCGATACTTGGAAGGTCCAGGTAGGAGGATCAGGAATCCTAGGCCATCCTTGGCTACAGAGTGAGTCTGAGGCCAGCCTGGGTTACATAAGAAAGGAGAGGGAGAGACTGAGAGACAGGAAGGGAAGAGAAGGGAGGGGAAGGGAAGGGAAGGGAGAAAGGAAAGAGAAGGAAGGGCGACAGAGAGAGAAAAGAAAAAGAGAGAGGGAGGGATTAAGAGTGGGACCAGAGAGAAAAGTTGGCACAGCAGACACTGTCAGGAAGGAGGCAACTGACGCCTCTTTGCTTCCGGGTCCCCTAATGCCCTGTCTTTACTGTCAAATCACTTCTTATGTCTGTCAAGTGATAATTACCTGTTCACAAGGTCTGAAAGAAGTCTCCAACCTCGGCTCTAACTCTGGGCTCCACATCCTCCCAAGTGCTTTACAAATATTTAATAGATGAACAAATAGAATTTGGAAGATGGTATCCTGGGAAACAGACAAGAGTTTTAGGAGTGTCACAGTAATATCTAGTGACAGACTGCCAGGCAGTCTGGTCAGGTAAAGTACAGCACGAGTCCATTGGACTTAAGAACTGAACGTGGTGAGTGCTAGTGTAGGGGAAGTTGTAAGGAGTGAGGAGGAAGCCAGGTGTGAAGCAGGTAATGCATACAACGCAGATTTGGGGTGCTCTGTATGAGATCTACAGACCAATGTCCAGGCTCCAAGGAGGTAATAGGATTATGAGAAGACATTGTTTTAAGGAAGAGTCAGGATAATTCATGGTGTTTCAAGTCCTGGGTATGAAGAGACATTAATGATATCTTAACCTTTAATCATTGTGTCTTGAAGAAAAGGAAAGAAGTTCTCTTTGTTTTGAAACAGGTCTGCTATGTAATCTAGACTGGCCTCAAGCCTGCAGTCTTCCTGCTTCAGCCTCCTAGTGCTGGTATCACTGGTCTATGCCAGACTCACAAAGTTTATGTGAAGAGAAACTGGTATAGATAAGTTGAAGATACAGAAAAGAGGGAGCAAGGATCACTGGGTGGGGGTGGGGGTGGGGGTGGGGGTGGGGGTGGGGGTGGGGATGGGGGTGGGGGTGGTGTATCCCAGCATCTCGCAGGCATGGGGGGGACATATCCCAGCATCTCACAGGCATGGGGTGGGGGGGACATATCCCAGCATCTCTCAGGTATGGCCAACTTTTGACATTATCTTGTCATCTGAATAGTCCAAATGTAATTAAGTCACAAAAATTCAAAAAGGAAATCTCAATTTCCTTGGCCATATTCATGGTGGGAACTAAATTATTGACAGGCCGTTTCCTCACATACGTGGAAGGAATGAAGGGAACATTACCCGTTTGTCCTAATTGAAGTCTGATGTAATTCTGGAGAGTCCCTTTCTCTGAGACTGCACTTGTACACCTCTAGTGTGGTCTTAGGAACAAACCCAGAGCCTTATATTGCTCGGCTAGTGTTTTACCTCTGCACTCTGCCTTCATGCCCAGCCACCTACTCTTAAAGGAGACAAGCTCTGCCAATTCCTGGCCTGCAGCGGTATCCTTACCCTGGCTTCCTGATGAGCTGGGCCTTGAGGGATTTGGTTTGAAATGGGAAAATCTTTGCCTCTTGTCCCTCCAAACAGTGGTGAGCTTTTCCTTGCAGGCTACTTCCATCCATAACTTCTTTCAGCTGCATGTGCACTTTAAGGCAGACTGTGTAACGCATGTAGGGATGACTTTGAAATAGCCATGGGCCCTCTTCCACAGAAATACCATTTAGGCTTGTTCATGGTTTTAAAAATGTCATAACAACCAGGACAAAGCAAACACCTATCTAAACTTAAAACCATCAACCCAGAAATTCTATTTGTTTGAAACAGGCTCTGTTTAGCTCAGTCTGTCCTTAAACTTGCTTGTAGCTGAGAATGTCCTTGAATAACCCTGCCTGCACCTCTCCAGTGCTAGATCACAGGTTTACAACACAGGGTAAACTAATGGGATTGATTCTTTCACATATACGTTAAATCTTCTCCATATGCTTTTGTAAAGATTTATTTTTATTTTTCTTAAATTATGTGTCTGTCTGTGTCTGTGTGTACGTGTACATAAGGGCAGGTGCCCATGGAACTATCAGATATTCCAGAATTAGAGTTACAGGAGGATATGAGTTGCCCTGTAGGGTGCTAGGAATCAAACGTGGGTCCTGTATTAGAGCAGTAAATACTCTGAATGATAAGCTCTCTCTTCAGCTCTTGTTTTTGTTTTTGTTTTGTTTTCAGTCCTGTGGATTCAACCCACACTGTCCTGTTTACTAGGCAAGCATTCTACTACTGTGCTATGGACCCAGCCCTTTATCTTTCCATGGCTTGATAGCTTATTTGTTGTGAACACTGTATAACAATCCTGTGCGTGAACGCGCTGCAGTTTACCATTCATACCGGCACTCACTCTGTAACAATCCTATACACAGACACAGTACGGTTTTATCATTCTTTTGTTGCTTCCAACATTTGAGAGTTGTGAGTAAAACTGCTATAAATATTTATGTGTGGTTTTGTGGCTGGCCTTGAACTTGCTCTGTATCTGGGGATGACCTTGAACCCCTGACCCTTCTGCCTGTAGGTCTGTGCTGCCAAGACTTGACCCAGTGTCTTGTATGTGACAGGCAAACAGTCTACCATTGAGCTACACTCGCAGGCTATGAAAAGGTATTTTTAACTTTTTTAAAATAAAACAACTTTTATTATAAAAACATTACACAGAGAAATTAACCAGACCCGAAATGTATACATGTCAGTAAACTTCTATGCAGTTAGAAGAGCTGTTCTGAAGCCACGGAGCTCATGTTGGATTTTACACTCTCATTTTTGAACATAGCTTTATGCTCTTATCCTCCACCAAAGTTAACAACAACAAAACACTTGTGACAGAGACGTATAAAAGTGATTACTTGGTCTCCTCCTATATAACCTGTGCTCCTCACCCGCATTCAGTCCTTCCTCCACCTCTAACTAGCTTTGCTTCTCTTTCCATGTGTGGTATTGCACCCACATGGACATTGATTTGCATTATTGGCTAGGTTCTACATATGAAGGTTAATAGAGCTTTTTCTTTCTGAGATGATGTGGCTTCACCTGATGTTATATTTATATACAATAGTCCATCTGTTCTCCTGTAAGTTTTGTGACTACATTTTTCTTTTTAGAGCTAAGTCGTATTCCATTTTAATATACATGCCAAGTTTCATTATCCACTCAGTTAATGAACACCTAGGTTGGTGAATAAAGCAGCAATAGACATGGAGGTTCAAGCATCTTTGTGGTAAGGTATGAGGAATTATATTATTATTTCGTAGGTTCAGTTCTTGTTGAGCTTGTTTAGATTTCACACTTGAGAGAGACCACAGAGTATTTGTCTCCCTGTGTTTCTCTTACTGCACTTTGTACTACATCTTCCAGGCTCAACCATGTTCTTGAAATGGTAAAATTCCTCTGGATAGCTAAATATTTCTGGTGCATGCGTACATACGTGTGTGTGTGTGTGTGTGTGTGTGTGTGTGTGTGTGTGTGTGTGATACCATTTACATTTTCACCAAAAGTATACAAGAATTTTTTTCTTCAGATTCTTGTAACATGTTATTGCTTGTCTTTTTTAACAGCCATCCTACTAACAGGTGAGGTAATATCTCCATGCTGTTTACATCTCTAAGGTTTGAAGGTACTCAGCAACTTCTTATATCTATCTATCTATATATCTCTCTATCTATCTTCCTACCTACCTATATAATTTACTTATTTACTACTATTTCTGGATTTTTAACCTACTCTTATCTTTTATATGCCATGTCTTTTTTCCAAACAATTCACACATTTATTAAGTAAGTAGTAACTTTCTCAAAACCTATGAAAATTTTAATTTCATATCTGCATTTTCCCCCTTTCTGTTCTAATAAAAAACAAAACCTTTCTCTCAAATATAAATAGAGCACAACTATTACCATTTTGAAATTTATAAGGTATAGATAGACTTAACACCCAGTCCATCAATTTTGTCATTAAGATAGAACAATGTCATCTGTCTAACAGACTTATGTCCTGGCTTTAGGTTGTATGCCATCTGAAAACCATCCTCTCAAATCTGTTTACTCAGTGTAAATAGCCTGGGTTGACTATGAGACTATAAGTCTTCAACCCCGTCAGAAATCCAAGAACAACTAATATTAACTGAAAATATATAGGAAGCCTAACACAGCTTCCAGAACTGAGATAAATTGTAGAGACAGCTGCCTACCTAACAGCCCCAGTAAGTCAGGAAGTTGGAACATCCATCTGTCTTCAGCCTTCTGACCCAGGATCATCTGACAGACCTTAGAGAAACAGGAAATTAAGGACTAGCCTATTCTGTCTCAGCAGAACTAAGCTGTCCTAATCTGTAAATTGTATCTTTACCTGGACAGTATTTTGTCTGTAGATGAAAGGAGGCAATTCTTGCCTAGTGGCTGTCTCGCCACAACTGGAGCAACTCCACCGATGCTCAGTTTCTTCTTTGAATCCAAGAAAGGGAAGCTGTCAGGAGCAGACTTATCTCAACAACTAGTGAATAAATAGCATTAAATGTCACATTCTGTAGATTTCTGACATTTTAGAAAACCAACTATCTATGTAAAGTAATCTGGACTATTATCCGTTAACTACTCTCAGCAATTCTAATTAAAATATCTGAAAATACCCTAACAAAAAACTCAGAGCCATGAATTTCCTATTCGGCCCTTAACTCACAGGCTTAATCATCTCAGATAAGTTTATAAAAACAGTTATAGAAGGACTGGGTCTAAGCCCTGAACCTTTAAAGTTTTTGTATCAATAGAAGAAATTTATACCAATGAAAACCTTGATTTTGCATCAAAATAAATTCTGTAGCAAAATGAGAAATTATGATTTCAATTTAGTAACTATTGTAAAGATTTCTACCAAATGAGATTATGGCTATACAATCAATTCTAGCTATTTCCTCCCTGTTCCCATTATGACCATTTCTAAATTCCCTAGAAAGACAACCTATAATAACCACCTCCAGCCCCAAAGCCCAGGGAACTGGGACGATGACTCTTCATAACTTCTTCAAGCTGAATATGGGCGTTGAGATATTTTGAAGAAGTGGGGGAAGGGGAGTTGGCTGGCCTTAAGAAGACCACACCAATGATTGATTTAGTCTCTGATGCCTGTGTCCTGACTGGATCCAGCTGGAAGTCCAAGACATCAGGAGATCAAGCAAGTCAGTTCAGCATGTCTGATGATGAGACTCCCCAAGGCTATATAATCTGTAATATACAAATCTCAAAACAAAATTTTAGTATTACCAAGATAACTTTTTGTTTGATTCTCTGGAATCTAGTTCTCTGGCAGTCTCTCTCTATCAAATCTGATCCATAGTACTCTGGAATATGTGACACTATTCGCCTTTTCTAAAAATGCAAAGACAAAACCTTTCTCCCAAATCAGCATATCCTTGAGCCAGTAACCAGAAAAATCTTTATATTGACCTCTCTCCCAGAGGAATAATACAGCCACAAAACTCACACCCATTTTGAAAGTTAAAACAATCCAAAACAAATGTAGTAAACTAAAATACTGTGTGCCTATTCTTAGGCCTTTTCTATTTTGCCAAGCAGGATAATAACACAAGATTGCTGTGGAAGCATGTTAGACAGAATTTGAGTATCCTGTGAGGCATATTAGAGCAATATATCTATATGCCATCTTTAAAACAATTGATTCACACTTCTATCTATACCTTCTTATAAGCAAGCAACTAGTCAAAGCAGGATTTAAACCCAAATTCCTATGGAGCCCATGTTAGAAAGAATTTGAGCATCCTATAAGACATATTAGAGCAGTATATCTTAGTATATCTTTTTTTTTTTCCACTGAAAATTTTTTTTGATACTTTATTTACATTTCCAATGTTTCCCCTTTTCTGGGTCTCCTCTTTGCAGTATATCTTTATACCATCTTTCTGTTTGGCTCTCTGCCTGGAGCCACAGACATTATTAATACCTGTTCACTGCCCTCTCTACTTGGAGTCAGTGACTAATTTTCCCTATCCTAGTTCTGAACTGCAGGTGAAATTCCCTACATGATTCAGACAAAATCTGTATATAAATCTATCCTAAAAGCAAATAATCCCAATATTATAAATTCACAATTCAATCCATCTCTGCCCTCTTCTTGTTATACCATCTGTCTGTGGATCTCTCTACCTGGAGTCACAGACTTTATTAATAACACCTGTTTTAGCATGCAATGAATATCGCTGCACTTTCTACTTGGAGTCAGTGACTAATTTTCCCTATCCTGGTTCTGAACTGATGGCGAAATTCCCCACGTGATTCGGACAAAGTTTGTATATAAATCTTTCCTAAAAGCAAATAATCCCAATTTTATAAATTCACAGTTCAACCAGTCTCTGCCCTCTTGTGACTCAGAGCAGCCCGCAGTTCCCCACAGCAGGGGACCACACAGCCTGCTTTGTTTTAATTCCCACTCTTGAGTCCACATGATTCCTCTCAGCACTACCCAGCTACTCTCTTAAAAAACAAAACTCTAACTCTCAGACTTCTAATCTTAAATTTCTAGTGAATTCTTGCCCAACACATTGGTTTGCCACCTGTTCTGAGGAAATATTAAAAACCAAACCGGCTTGTTCCTGCAATAGTGCGGTCACTGGCAGGCAATGGCTGACCTGTTTTATCTTGTGGAGACTCTATGACTCAGACCTCCAAAATCTCTCCACACAACTCACTAAGTTCCCACTGGCGGGTTGCTACTATGCCAGCCCCATGCTTTAAAACCCCCACTGCTTTTGTGGTGCACATCAGACAAACCCACGCTTTGTCGCGTGCCTTTCTATCTTGCACCCAGACGAGCAACAGCGTGAAGGAAGACACAACACAAACTTAATTCAGAAACAATGGTAACTCAATCTCTGGGTGTAACAACTGAAACTTAATCTTGTAAGCCTTATTAAAATCTGATTCCTCAGGTGGTGAATCCTTGCGGATCTGCCATGATACCGGGGGCGGGGAGGGGGGGAACTAGCAGCTACATCTTACCCATATGCTGTCCCCATTCCAAAAGGCATACCATGTCTTTTTAAAATACTTATATTTATTTATGTATAGGTATATTCATCTATATGCACGTGTATGCAAATGCTCTCTGAGGCCAGAGGGATACCAGAGCCTTTGAAGCTGGAGTTATAGGTAATTGTGAGCCAGCTGTTGCTGGGAACCAAATTCTGGACCTCTGGAAGAGCAGCCATGGCTCTTAACCTCTGAGCCATCTCTCTAGACCCTTGTGAATCTTTTTTGGAGCAAGACTTCTCCAAAGCAGTCCTTTGCCCATGTCTGAATCAGGTCGCTCTTGTTGTATGGGATCCTTCTGTGGTTTGGACACTGGCCCCTCAGCAGATATGTGAAGACTTGTAGCTGCCTTCTCCCGTTTGGTAGGCTCTCCTTTCATCTCAGTGAGTCTTTCTTCCCTGTGCATACAGAATCTTTTTAGTTCTCTTCACTGATTTATCTTTGCTTTTGGTGTCTGTGCTTTTGAAGTTCTCAAAATTCCAAAGTGGTCCAAGGGTACACCTGCCTCATTTTTTCTTACATGAGTGTTGCTGTCACTAGGCTGTTTTCTGTTAATTTTCATGTGTGGTATGAAACAGATCTACTTCGCTCTTTTGTGTGGACTTGCAGTTTTCCTTACAGGTTTATGCATGGATTAATTCTGGGATTCTATTCTGGTACACTGTGCATCTGTTTTGAGACAGGGTCTCACTGTAGCTCTGGCTGGCCTGGAGCTCACGGAAATCCACCTGCCTCTGCCTCTCCAGTGCTGGAATTAAAGGTATGCACCACCATGCCTAACTCAGGGAGTTTGTTTTACATGAGACAGGATCTCAGATAGCTCAGTTTGGCCTTGAGCCTAGTGAGTAGCAAAGGATGACCTCCTGACCTCCTGACCTCTGCTGGAATGTTGCAATTGGAGGCATTCCCTCTGGGTCAGGCCCTTGCTCTATTTATGACAGTATCAAACTATTTTGCTAACTATGGCTTTGTGGCATAGTTTAAAGTTAGCTTTATTCTTTTGTTCTTTACATTGTCTTGGCCATTTGCCATCTTTTGTAGTTTATACTGATTTTAGAAGTTTTTTTCCTATGTCTATGAAGTGTCACTGGACTTTTCATAGAGACTTGCATTGACTCTGTATTTCACTTGGTGATAGGAACATTTTTCTAGCCTTTGTCTTCTCACTGCAGAGCTGCTTCTTGGTCTGCTAGTGCTTGGGGGCTTTGCGACATGTGGCTTTCCAGGAGTCACAGATGGTTGTGAGCTACTAAGTGTTGTGTCCTAAGAATCAATCACTCTGCAAGAACGGCCAGTGCTCTTAACTACTGAGCCATCTCTCCAACTCCTAGCTCCTCCTTTTTACCAGAAAATTCTCTTAATTTTAGCCAAGGCTGTGCTATTCCTCACAGCTGAGTCCTAGGGAAAGAGGAAGAAACTTCAGGGACATTTTAGCAACACACTTGGCCCATTCCATGCATGTGGGAAGGGGCATCTTTTCATTTGATTGTCTCCTCAATGTTTTAAAATTTTTACTTTATGTATATGAGTGTTTTGGCTGCATGTGTCTGTGTATTATATGCATGCAGTGTTCTCATAGATCAGAAGAGGGTGTAGGAGTCCCCGAAACTGAAGTTACAGATGGTTGTGAACCTCCATGGGGGTGCCAGGAGCTTAAAACTTTTGTTCTCTGGAAGAATAGCAGGTTTTCTTAACCACCGAGCCACCTCTGTAGACTCTCTTCAATTTTTTTCTAAGATTCTCTTTAGTAGTTTTATGACTTTTACTCAATTTATTTAATTAGGTGTTTATTTGTTTATTGGGTGTGGCCCACATGCCCTCACCAATATGGAGGTTAGAACAGGATTTGCAATAGTCAGTTCTCTGCTTCTACCACATGGGTCCCAAGGATAAAACTCAGGTGGTCAGTTTTGGCACAAGTGACTTTACTGACTTGAGCCATTGCAGAAGCTCTGTCTTCCGTCTGTATTTCCTTTAAATTCTGGAAACAGACATTTTACTTCCTTGGTTAAGTTTGTTCAGGATTTTTTTAGTTTTGCATGACTATACAAGCACTCTGCCACTGAGCCATATTTCCAGCCTTTAAAAATGCTTTTGTAGGTACTAGAGAGCTGGTTTAGTAGTCAAGAGTGTGTACTGCTCTTCATGGGAATTGGAACCCCAGCTCCAGGAGTGTCTGATGTTTCTGACCTCTGTGGCTACACTTGCATTCATGGGATGTAGCCCCCCTACATACATAAATGCACATACACACACACACACACACACACACACACACACACACACCCTAAAATAATAAAAATAAATCTTTTAAATGCTATTGTAAATGGCATCGGTTTCTTAGTGTCTTTGTGGTGATGGTTTAATGGGGGTGAGCGTTAGCCCAGAATCTGGCACACATTAACCATGTGCCCCCACCAAGCGGCAGCCCCAGTGCTACCTTACTACTCTCCCTGCCACCCTCCCTCCCTTCCTTTATTCCTTCCTTTCTGGTGTAATTTCTTAGGCTAGGCTTCCTGAGTTGGTTATTTTAAATTTTCTTGATTTACTATTGAAAATAGATTTTCTCATACAATATATTTTGATTATGGTTTTTTGTCCCCAGCTCCTCTCAGTTCCTCCTCATACCCCACCCAACCACCAAATCATACTCTTTCCTTCTCACTTTCATTAGAAAACAAAAGCATATAAGAATTATATAAAAATAATGATAATAGAACAAACCAGAGTAGGACAAATCAAAGAAGCATGGGGGAAAAAGAGAGAGAAAGCACAGGAAACACATGCAGACACTGAGACACACACAGGCGCTGAGACACAAATATCTGTACACATACACCCAGACAACCCATAAAAATACAGGCATAAACCATAAAATTTAAGCAAAAGATCAATAAGGTTAAAAAAATTGCCCAGGCAGAGATATGAGTCAAAAAAACCTCCAAAGCACTATTGAGTTCATTTTGTGCTGGCCATCTACTGCTGGGTATCAGGCCACCCTTAAGAATGGTTTGAACTTTACTCCCCTGAATAAAACTAAATTTTCCTTTGCAGATGGTTACAAGTTGGATATAGCTTCTGGTTTGGGAATAGAGGCTTGTGCCTGCTTCCTCTCTCAGCATGGGGACCCCATCTGGCTAAGACCTGTGCAGGTTCTGCTAGTGATGTCACAGTCTCTACGAGTTCTTATTTGTATCAGTCCTGTTGGGTCTGGAAGGCCTTGTTCCCTTGGTGTCTTCCATTCCCACTGGTTCCCACTGGCTCTACAGAGTTTCCTGAGCCTAGAGATGAGAGATTTGATGAGACGTCCCATTTAAGACTGAGTTCCAAGGTGTCTCACTCTCTGCATATTTGTACTGTGGGTCTCTGTTTGTTCTCATCTACTGCAGGAGGAAGCTTCTCGGATGATGGCCGAGTGAGGTACTGATCTATGGGTACAGCACAATGTCCTTAGGAGTCATTGTATTGCTGTGTTCCTGTAGCAGAACAGTGGTGTTGGCTTTACCCGTGGTCCATGGCCTATCTAGTGTCAGGTTCTTGGTCATCCAGGTAGTGTCAGGCATGGGTTCCATCTCATGGAGTAGGCCTTAATCCCAACCAGGTGGTTGTTTGTTATGTCCACAAGCTTGGTGCCACCAGTGCATATCTTACAATGAGGCCACAATTGTGGACCTCAGGGTTTACGGCTAGTTGGTGTCTACCTCTCCTGGTAGTGTGTAGACTGTCTTCTAGTACCATGAACACGAGTGAATGGGGTGGAGGCTGTGGTTAGGCCCCAGCTTTACCTCTTCCCCATGTTCAGTGAGTTATATAAGTATTGTTGTCAGCAACAGGGCTTTGCCATCTTTAAGAAACTCCTGCTGTCTTGTGTCCCCATACAACTCCTCAAATGGCCCTTGGTTTTCGCCGTTCCCACCCTCTTTGGTCCTCCTGTCCCTGCTCTCCCCTCCCACTGTCCATCCATAACTGTCTATTCTATTCCCCTTCCTGGAGAGAGCCTTGCCTCCCTTTAGTCCTTTACTCTGTAACCCACCTCTGTGGTTATATGGTTTGTGCCCTGCTTACTGAAGACATAACAGCTAAGACCCACATGTGAATGAGTATATACCACGTGCACCTCATTCGTCTCTCTGCATCTGGGTTACCTCACTTGGAATGTTTTTTTTTCTATCTCCATCCATTTTCCTGTGATTTTCATAATTTCATTTTTTAATACCTGAGTAATATTCCATTGTATACATGTACTACATTTTTAATCCATTCATCCATTGACAGACATCTATTGCTGTTTCCAATTCTTGGTGATTATAAATACAATATCTATGAACATTGTTTATAGTAAGTGTCTCTGCAGTAGGATGTAGGGTCCTTTGGGTGTATGTCAAAAGCGATGTAGCTGGATCTTGAGGTAGATCTGTTCCTTACTCCCTGAGGAACCACCACACTGACCTCCATAGTGGCTGTGCAGGTTTGCACTCCAGAATGAATGTGTATTCTAGTGCCCTTGCTCCACTTGCTTGCCAGCATGAGCTCACATGCTCGCTCTCTCTCTCTCTGTGTCTCTCTCTCTCTGTGTGTCTCTCTCTCTCTCTCTGTGTCTCTTTGATGTTGGTTATTCTGATGGGTATAAGATGACATCTCAAAGGAGTTTTGATTTCTGTTTCCCTGATGACTAAGGATGTTGATCATTTCTTTAAGTGCTTCTCAGACATTTGAATTCATCTTTTGAGAATTCCCTGTTTAGACCTGTATTCCATTTTTAAGTTGGATGGTTTCTTGATGTCCAGTTGTTTCAGTTCCTTATATATTTTAGATATTATTCCTTTACAGGATATATAGTAGTTGATAAAAATCTTTCCTATTCTGTGGGCTGCCCCTTTTTGCCCCGATGATGGTATCTTACCATACAGAAGCATCTCAGTTTCGTGTATTAACTGCTGTTCTTAGTGCCTATGCTAAGGGTGTTCTGTTCAGGAAGTCTTCCTGTGCTAACGAGTTCAAGTCTATTCCCCACTTTCTTTAATAGGGTTCAGTGTATCTGGCCTTATGTTGAGGTCCTTGATCCATTTGGAGCTGAGCTTTGTGCAGGATGATAAACATGGATCTATTTGGAATCTTCTGCATGCTCTACATTGATGTTCACCCTGAGGCAGTGAGTGCAGAGTAGAATAGTGGACAATGTGTGCGCTGGACCTGGGAGGACAGGGTTTGGTGCCTTCTTAGACTGTGACTGTGAATCTAAGTGGGAAGAGCATCTCAGGCCTGACTGTGCTGGCTCAGAGGCCAGACAGCCAAGAAATTAATGAAGGATATGGCTATTCCAAAGACAGAGTGGGGAAATAAAATGACGTTGAAGGATCAATAATCCTGGCCCTGGAAGTCTTTGGAACAGTTTAAAAGCTGTGACGTGTGTGTGTGTGTGTGTGTGTGTGTGTGTGTGTGTGTGTGCGCGCGCGCGCGCATGTGTGTGTATGCGCACACGCGTGCACGCACATGCATGTGGAGCCCAAAGGGAAATCTTGGGTGCAATCCTCATGAATGTTATCCACCTTGTGAAAGGATCTCTCATTGGCCTGGAGATCACCAATTAGGCTAGAGCAGGTGTGCAGAGAGCCCCAGGAATCTTGCTTTGTTCACTTCCCCAGCACTAAGATTATAAGCAGGCTCCTTCCACCTCTCCCTGCTTTTAATGAGGGTATTTGTGTGTCAAAGCACTTAACTGACTGAGCTATCTCCCCAGTCCCTGCAATTTAATTTCATCCTTTTTAATGATGTTTTAAATTTTATTTTATTTTTATTTATGTATGTGTCTATATAACCTGGGTGCAGGTGCCCACACAGTTCAGAAGAGGATGTTGGATGCCATGGAGTTGGAGTTATGTTGTGAGCCACCCAATGCCAGTGTGAGGAACTGAACTCGGGTCCTCTGGAAAAGCAGTACATACTCTTAGTGACTGAGCCATTTCTCCAGCTCCTGTAATTTCTTATAATAAATGTTCTGTGTCTCCATTGTCCAGTGGATAGCCACCAGCCATATTAGCCAGATGTTAGGCAGTTAGAGGTGGCTAATAATATGTTTGACCATTTATAGTACCCTATCAGTCATCAATGACCGTTTATAGTGCCCTATCAGTCATCAATTTTGGATTGTGTCTGTCTCCCTGCATTAATGGGGATCAAACTCAGGACCTTACATGCAAGGTAAGTGCTCTACCACTAGATCATACTTCAGATCCTGATACAGTTTTAAATGGAAATAGAGATAGAAGATTTTATGTTCAAGAGAAACTGATAAAAGGACTTTTAAAGTAAATTTATTAATATAAGAACTTGGGGCTGGTGAGATGACTCAGAAGGTAAAGACACTTGCTGTTAAACCTGCCAATCAGAATTATTACGTTTCCAGAATCCACGTGATGGGAAGAAAGAACTGGCTAGAGGTTTCCCTCTGACCCGTGCAAGCATGTGTACATGTACACACGTACAACCATGCACATGCTCACGCAATAATAAATAACTTTTAAAGCTGCTCGTCTAGGCTTCCTTCTCATTGATACTTTAAAGAGTAAACTTTGCATTTAACACTTTGAA
Organism: Uromys caudimaculatus; assembly: GCA_028551405.1. Taxonomy (NCBI): domain Eukaryota; kingdom Metazoa; phylum Chordata; class Mammalia; order Rodentia; family Muridae; genus Uromys; species Uromys caudimaculatus. The sequence goes on from CM052712.1 coordinate 87,085,980, forward strand.
AGGGGTTACATTTCCCCTAAGAGACTGCTTCTGCTCACCTTGTACTGTCAGTAGATAAATGCCCTTCACAGGCAGCAGCTTCCATCCATCTAAAAACACCACTAAGATTACTGGGAGGCCCATGCCTGTCATCCCAGTATTCAGGAGGCTGAGCAGATGGTTGCCTTGAATTTGAGGCTCATTTGAGCTTCAATAAGACCCTGTCTAAAAGAAAGAAAAAGGAAGGAAGGAAGGAAGGAAGGAAGGAAGGAAGGAAGGAAGGAAGGAAGGAAGGAAGGAAGGAAGGAAGGATTAAATAGCTAGCAATTGGAAGGTAGAAGCAGAAAAATTAAGAATTCAAAACCATCCTAGACTATGTACTAACTAAGCTTGAGGTACAATGGGATACATAAGTCCCTGCCCCCTCAAGTCCCCCCCCCCCCAAAACCACAAAGCCAAGTTTGGTAGTATATGCCCATGGTCCAAACTCTTGAGAGATAGAAACCTTAAGACTGTAGGATCAGGAGTTCTGGGTTATCTTCGGCTTTATGAGGCTAGGTTGAGCTACATAAAACCTTGCCTCAAAAAAAAAAAAAAAAAAATGAAAACAAAAACAAAAACAAAAAAACCAAGAGAGACTGTGATATTTGCACACTAGGAGAAGATGTTGACAATACATAACAACAAAGGCTTTGTGTTCAAACTATGTGACAATAGTGACAGCACGGTAGAAATGTAGTTACAATACCTCAAATGTGCTTGGTGGACAATGCGCATGCGGCCAGTGAACACAAAGAGGAGCTTCACATGGATCATCAGAGAAACACTAGCTAACATCACACATGAGCCCCTTGTGCACCTAGAGATGGCTAATGTGGAAATCGGATCAGATGCTAATATGGAGATGAAGCGGCTGGAGATTGGTTTGCACATTGTGGAAAGCAGGTGGTATCATTTAGGTTGGATTCCTGCATATGATTTAGTAGCTTCCCTTTTGGACTTACACATGGCATGCACACATGACTCGGTGAGGTCACTTCTGGGTTCATAGATGGCATGTACACATGACTTGGTGATGTCACATACATGGCATAAACATATATTGCATGTTTTTGACAACAGTGTCAAATGACTGTAAAGTTTGAAATAAAATGAATGAGGTGGATGTGACCGGTATATGCTATAATAACATCTATATTTGGGATGCTGAGGCAGGAAGCTTCCTGCAAGTTTGAGGATGGTCCTGGTCTACACAGTGAGACCTTGCTCCAGGATAACTAAAACAGAAAAGAAAAGAAAAACTTTCTCCTGCAGTGAATTAGTTTAAGTGAGCAAAGCAATTCCTGAATAAGCCTGATAACGCATAGTAATGAGGGGAAAGCCAAGTGCACTGTAGTGCACGGGGTAATGCTGTGTGTTTCAGATAACACAGGAGAGGTGAGAGAAGACTGTAAGACTGATAATGACCTGGAATTAATTCATTTCAGCAATCTTGGCTGTGCTTCAAAAATACAAGGAACTTTCAAAAACTAAAACTGATTCTCATACACTAGAAAGAAAGAGAAGACACATGATCACCATGTGATGGAGCCATCCTCCTGTGGCACTCCGGTTATATGTCTCTGTTCATAGCATAAAATATCTGTGTTTTCACTGAGTGCTGTGTACAGTCCCCAAAAGGCAGAAGCAGCTTGCGTGATGCTGATGGTGAAGGTAAGACGCAGTGCTCACAGTGGAATGCCGCACAGCTTTAAAAAGGAAGAAGGAGCTAGAGAGATGGCATAGTGCTTAGGAGCTCCTGGTGCTTCCAGAGTTCATTCCAAGCACCTGTTTTGAATGGCTCGTCATCGGCCTCACCCTGGTACCATCCAGTGCCGCTTTGTGCTTGCCTGGCACTGAGGACACCTGCACACATAGCTATATACTCAACACACACACACAATAAATGATCTAAAAACTGCAAACTGTTGAAGGAAATGAAGGCTGAGGTCATATAGAGGTCAGGGTAGGGTTCTTACCTAGCATGAACATTGTCCTGAGTTCAATATATAGCACCACAACAGTGTGTGGGGTGGGGGTAGGGTGGTGGCTGACACACACCTGTGATCCCAGCTCTCAGGAATCTGAAACAGGAAATTTGCAAATTCCAGGCTAACCCTGGATACATGGCAAAGGAGAAAGGAGGAAAGAAAATCTGACATATTCTGTAAACATGGATGAACCTTGAGGATTTTGAACTAAGGAAAATAAGCCATTTATTTAAAAATATAAAGTGCTCACAAGATGGCTGAGCAGGTAAACATGCTTGCCGCCAGGCCTAACGGCCTGAGTTTGATCCCTGGACCTACATGGTGAAGAGAAATGATTCCTACAAGTTGTTCTCTGACACACACCCACACACAAATAAATGTAATGAAAAAATAAAGTGAATGCTGTGTGATTTCACATATAACATCTGGAGTGGTGCATTTCATAGGAACAGAAGAGCCAGCCTTGGGTCTTGTGCTGCAGGCCTATAACCCCAGCTATCAAGAAGTTCAAGGCTCTTCTGAGCATAGTGAGAGAGACCTGGTTCCCAGAATAATAACAGCAGAAATACAAGTTGTGGATGCCAAGGGTGGGGGAGACAAGAAGCAGTGGGATAGGGATTGTTTGATGGATGTAGAATTTGAGTTTTGTGAGATTAGGGGATGGGAGACCGGCTTCAGGAAGACATGAATATATGCAATAATAGTGAACTAAGGCCTTTAACAGTTAAGATTGTTTCCGTATGGATTTACACAAGCAATTACTGGGAGCACTGATGTCACATAAATGGCTCCTGGCTTAGCTTCAACACAAGCAGGTCACTTCTCATTTTGCTTACTGACTGGAGGAATTATATTCTCATTCCTAGAGTCTGAACTCACTCTCTATGCAATAATGCCATCCAGGTATCTCAGATACAGCAATGTGCACCAAAGAGCCAGACCTTAATACTCATAGTTCTCTTTCTAATTTGTTTTCCATTTTAGTTATTTTATGGCTAAGTCCACGTCTCTGCCACTGAGGTATGCTGCTAGGCCCTATATGAATTGGAGTGGTTGTGTGTGTGTGTATGTGTGTGTGTATACATCATGAAGCATGTGTGGAGGTCAGAGGACAAGTTGCAAGAGTCTGCTGAGCCATCTTGCTTGGTTTTAGACTTAGTTATTTCGTGTGTGCAAGCAAAGGCCAGAGGACAACTCATGGGTGTTGATGACTGCGAATTGTAAATAAATTACTTTATTTAAATCACAAGAAAATTTTCAGGGGTGGGGGGAATTAGCCAAAAACTCCTTCAGGCTTTCCCCTATGATGAGTGAACAACTACAGGACACCTGAACCTTTAACCTTCCTGGTGCTTCTTTTTTCTTAGGAATTTGTAGACTTTTCCTGCTAAGACCTCAATTTGTATTTTTGAAGAACAGAAAGAAATTCTGTGAAGTGCTGAAATAATTTAAACCATCTAAGACCAAGACATACATAATGAAACAATGCATACTATTTGTATAAAAAAGGTTAGTATTTGTTTAAAAATTTGTCCTTTTTGTTCCTAGTCTAAGATGTGAGGGTTTTTTATTTTGTTTTTTAGGGAAGGGGATATTTTTGTTTTGTAGCCTTCATTGGCCTGGAACCCAATATATAGACCAGGCTGGCCTTGAACTTACAGAGATTTGCTTGCTTCTGCCTCCTAAATGCTAGAACTAAAGGTGTGCATCACCATGTCTGGACATTTGTAAATGAACATTTAAACAAAATGTGCAGTATCTTAGCTGTTGGGATTGTGTGTGCCTATAGTCCTAACACTCAGGAGGCTGAAGCAGGAAAGTCTCATCTGAGACTGGCCTGGACTACATACATGGTAAGATGTAAGACCTGTCCCCAAAACAGCAGTAGCATAAAGCCAGCTTGGTGATGGACTACTTTTGTGAGCTCCAGGCCAGCCCCAGAAACACAGTGAGACCCTGTCGAGAAAACAGGACAACAAAAGCTACCTTTTCCCTGAATAAACCCTTTGGACTCTTATAAACAGCTATTTTAAAGTACTCAGGTTTTTTATTTTTCAGGACATGTCCTCGTAGACAACTTTAAAATACCACGATCTGAAGTGGTTGAGAATGTCTCTTCCAAGTCGACAAACAGCTATTGTTAACCCCCCTCCACCAGAGTACATAAACACTAAGAAAAATGGGCGATTGACAAATCAGCTGCAGTTCCTACAGAGAGTCGTCCTGAAGGCTTTGTGGAAGCACAGTTTCTCCTGGCCTTTTCAACAGCCTGTAGATGCCGTGAAACTAAAGCTGCCTGTAAGCACTTTATGACATGTTCATTTTAAAATAACTTTTAATTTTTTAAATTCGTGTGTGTGTGTGCATGAGTGTATCTGGGTACATGCATGCATGTGTGTGTACGTGTGCATGTGTGCACATGTCAATACACCTGTGTACGTCAGAAGACAGCTTGGGGAGCTGTCAATTCTCTCCTTCCACCCTGGCTTCCAGGGACTGAGTTCAGGTTGTAAGGCCCATGGGGTTAGTACTTTCCCTACTAAGCCATCACTGGTCCAGATCTCAGGTGCCTGAATCTAGGCAGAAGGGGAACCTTTTAAGGAGCCCTGAAGCCACATGGTGGTGGACCAGAAGGAGCAAACTCAGTGTCGATATACAACCTGTGGAGACTTAGTATGTTTTTTTCATAAAGCACCTTAATTAGGAATGGGCATTTGATGAAATATGGGAGAGAACTGTCACCAAGACTCAGGAGCCAAATTCAGCTCCAGCACCTGGAGGTGTCAGACACCCCCCCCCCCCCCAGCCTGCTTCTCAGATACCATTGGAAAGTGTAGGCTGATAAATTCTCTTCAGAGCTAAGCTTTGGAGGAGGCAATTTTAAATTCTAAAAACCATATTGAAAAGCACAGGCACTCGCCACATGCTGTTGTGTATAAGTACAGGTCAGAGGACAGCAGTGGCCTCCAGGACTCAGTTCTAGCCTTCCACCTTACTGTCTGCTGCTGTACCACACACTCCGGGTGAGGTGGCTTTCTCTGCCCCCAGCTCACCAGGGAGCACTGAGATTGCCGATGTGCACCACCACATCTGGCTTTTTATGTGGCTCCAGGGGATGCAGCTCAGGCCACCAAGCCTGTACAGCTCGCACTTCTACTGACTGAGCCGTCACCCTGGTCCACAGTCCGTTAACTTCACTGTTTACCTGCTTGGGTCAGTTTTAAAGAGAAAGTCTTACAACTATCTATAAGAAGAGATGAGTTGGGGCTGGAGAGACGACTCAGCGTTAAGAGCAGTGGTGCTCTCCCAAAGGACCTGTGTTCGATTCCCATCACCCATTTGATGGCACACACTGTAACTCAGTTCCAGAGATCCAAGGAGACTTTGATGGAGATCCAGTGGGAATGTCAGGGATCCAGTACCCTCTCTGGCCTCTGTAGGCACCAGGCACACATTTACTCCACAGATTTACATGTAGGCAAAGCATTCATACATATAAACACACTTAACTAATTGACATTGTAAAATATACATAATTACACACTTGATTATTCAGGGTCCCTGAAGACTGCTCTAAGTGTTCTCTCCTTCCCCCATTCCCAAAATGAAACTTAATGTTCTGAATGTTGATATTCCTATTTTAACAGTTCAAGATGAATCATGTAAATTTTCTTGTCATAACATGCCATGGCAGCCTTCTGACAGAGAACAAGGGCCCCGTTTACCTCCTCTGTGAAGGCTTTTTTGCGTCACACATCACATCCAACTTTAAGTTTTTAGTCATGTAGTAACAGAATGATTTATGATACAGTCAGTGAGTCGGGGAACTGGGATTTTCCCCTGAGCTTGTCAGGTTCCATAAATACTGGCCCCTCCTCATCCCCTTCCTTTGGTATTTTTTCAAAAATAAATAATTTAAAATCTTGTTTTTGCCAATCTTCTAAGTTCTTTTCATTATTTATTTGCATGTGTGTGTGCAGATACACCAAGGCCGGAGCATGGAAATTGGAGGACAGCTTTTGAGAGTCTGTTCTCTCTTTCCACCATGTGGGTCCTGCAGTGCCAAGTCAGGTGGTTAGGCTTAGTGGCGAGCACCTTTATGGTCTGAGCAACCTGTCAGCACTGCCTGCCTTGTAATCTTTAGAAGCTGTTCCTTTCCTCTGAAAAGTAACACTGTGACAGCTAACCTGGTTTTTTTGTTACTAAAGGCTCTGGCGTCCAGGCTATTGACAAAGGTAATAGTTTGAATTGCTTAGTTAGAGGTGTACAGTTTATAAATGGTCTAAATCAATAGTTGTAGTGAATTCCTTTTTTACACGTAATGCTACTATACTGAACCCAAGGCCTCAAAGCATACTAAACAAGTGTGCATACCATTGAGAAACAACTCCAGTCTGCTTTAAAATGATATATTACTAATTTATTGTGGTGCTGGGGATGGAACCATGGCCTTGTACATGTTATATGAGCCTCTACCTCTGAGCTACTCCTCAGCCTCATTCTGATAATAAAACTCATTCAAACCTACAGGACTATTACTCCATCATAAAAACCCCAATGGACTTAAATACAATCAAGAAGCGGTTGGAAAATAAGTATTACGAGAAGGCTTCCGAGTGCATAGAAGACTTCAACACAATGTTCTCAAACTGCTACTTATACAACAAGGTATGAACGCTGTTACCACACCAGCTCTTCTATGCTGCCGTGTGTAGCAAGTATGGTTTCAGAGTCCAGGTCCTGATGAGAAGTGCTTCAGTGGGAGGGACAGTTTGAAACACGGCTTCCATGTGCTGACCTCACACCTGAGATCCTCCTGCCCCAGCCTCTAGGGTGCTTGAATTATAGGCATGTCTGTCATTTCAGCTTACATATTTTATTGCATATACTGGTTTTGTAATATTTTGTTATCTTTCTCTTAGTGTGTGAACAAGTGTAGAGGTCAGAGAAGAGCTTTCAGGGGTTGATTTTCTCCCATAATGGGTATGGGGCGGGACTGAGGTCATTAGGCTTTATGACAAGTGTTTTTACCAATTCCAAGCCATCTCGATGGACCTAATTTGCATATTTGCTCACCTTGCTTTCCAGCCCATTGGCTGTAGAGTAGCTGAAAAAAGGAAACACCAAAGTCAGACTGTAACCCAGGAGGCTGAGGAAGGAGGATTTTGGGAGTGTGAGACACTGTTTCAAGAAGGAAAAGAAGAAGCACTGGTGGGATGGCTCTCTGTGGCCATTGTTCAGGGTTCCCTCTGTCCTCTTGACAGCTTAGTCACGGCTAAGCACCTGATGACACATTAATCTTGGTTAAATTTTCTAGCTATTGCCTAAGTCAGAAACTTAATGACACACTTTGCAGTGCTGAGGACTGGACCCAACCCTGAAGTTTTATCAGGGTGTCAGACTGCAGCTCTTACATTTCCTTAGTAGTAGCTTTGTCTTTCCTCAGTGGTGGGTGCAGTAAGGCTGCGGGGAACACTACAGGGAGCACGGATTTCAAACCCAGCCCCTACAGTATGTAGGGTCAGTGACTCCCTCAGACGTGAAGAGCTTTGCTCAGCAATGCCAGCCTATTCAAGGGTAGAAATCCTAACTGCAGACTCCTTTTTGTATTGCTGTGTTGGTTAAATTACATTTCTTTGGCGTTCAGTAAAATCACTCTGGCCCTTTCTTAAAGGTGGGGGTTGGAAGCTAGAGCTTGAGTCCTTTCCTGCCACACTGTGTGGGAGAGAGTGAAATGTGGCCCGGCAGCACCCTGTGTATGCTTAGCATATGTCCAACATGTTTTCTAGCCTGGAGATGACATTGTTGTGATGGCCCAAGCTCTAGAGAAGTTATTTATGCAGAAATTATCTCAGATGCCACAAGAGGAACAAGTTGTGGGTGGTAAGGAGAGAATAAAGAAAGGTAAGGTCAGAGTGCACTGTTGACACTGACACTCTTGTGGGGCGTGTGCGCATGCATGTTAGAATAAGACATAAATAAAATAAAAATAGAATCTTTCAAAAGACATAGACACGTGGAAGTCCTTTTATATCCAATTCTTTTTAAACACTATGCCCATTTAAACAGTCTCCTCCACCTTAATTACACGGGTGGCTGTCATGCAAGAGTGCGGTCATGTCTCCAGTCACATGATGGTATTTATCAAATTGTTGCCCGGTTGATCGTAGCTGCTGTTGCTATTCTTGGTGGCTCTTGTATCTTTGTGCTGTGTCGATAAGAGGGCCCAAATGAACTGTAGCTAAGAATGAAATGTTATTGGGTCTAAGATTTTTTTTCTCCTCTAGTTGAAAATATTTTACTGACTGAGCTGTCTGTTATATATACCCCCTTTCTTAATTTATATTTTCTCTAATTTGTCCAGGCTGGCCTTCAATGTGTGGTCCTTCTGCCTCTTAAATGGCCAGGATTACCAGCCAGCACCACCATCTCTGGCTATACTGAAATTTTTTAGAGCTGATCATGTTATTTACACAAAGACATATAAAATTAATCTTAATATTCAAATAGGTTACTATAGAGCATCATCACTTGATTGATTTTGTATCACTAAAATATTTATCTATTGTGTTTGAAAATGTTATACAATTTATAATTAAATGGCTGGAATACAGGAGATTATAGTGGGTCTTTCTAGACATTTTTATTAATAGTACTATGTACCTTTTCTTTATTGTTGACAGATTTTTAAGATGGTTTATGTCTACTTGTGAGGGTTTTCTTGATCAGTCATGCATGATACTCACTATAATCTCCTGTATTCCAGCCATTTAACTATAAATTGTATAATATTTGAACTGAAAAGACGCTTTTCAAGAAAGAAAATATGAGGCACCACATGTGTGCATGCCCATTGCGACCAGTAGAGGGCGTCAGATCGGCTGGGAATGGAGTCCCAGATGGTTTCGAGCCAGCATGTGGTAGAAATCAAACCTGGGCCCTCGGGGATCAATCATGCAGTGGTTTTAATCACTAACCATGGCTCCAACTTTTTTACATATTTTTAAATTTTTTTCCTGCCCTCCATTCGTCCCTCCTTATCTCTCTTCCTATTTTTGAGGCCGGATGTCATATAGCCCAGGCTGGCTTCAAGCTGACACTTGATGTTGGGGGGAATGGCCTTGAGAACCCAGCCCTCTCAACGCCACTTCCCAACTGCTGGGCCTGGGCAGAAAACATCATGCCAGCTCTTCCATGTTGTCGTCTTTTCCCTCTTTCTTCTCTTTTTAGGATTTATTTATGTATTGTGGCAGTGTATGCAGGTGCCTGCAGAGGCTAGAAGAGCTAAAGTTCAAGCAGATGTGAGCTGCCAGACATAGGTGCTGGGAACCCACACTTCAGTCCTCTGGAAGAGCAGGAACTGCTCTTAACCACTGAGCTTCTTCCCCAGACCCTTGGATTTTTTTTTTTTTTTAAAAAGAAGCATTTAATATATTTTTCTTTTTCCAGGAGTCAGGATTGAAGCCAAGGTCTTGTGTAGGCTGAGTCTGTGTCTATCACCGACCTATATCCCAAATCCTTTTGGTTTTTCATATCGAGATAGGATCTCATTAAGTTGCCCAGGCTAACCTCAAATTCACGCTCCTTCTGTGTCAGCCTCCTTTTTAGATGGGTTACAGGTGTATTACAACTATACTCAGTAAGACTCTCTTCTTTCCTGATTACCGCATGTTGATTGTGCAAGCGGTGTCTGATGTCTGTGCTCACAGTCACCTTCCGAGTTACCTTATTTCCTCTCCAACCCCCTAATGGTGGCCTGCCCACCAACACCCAGCAACACGGTCGTTCTCTTTTTAGCTTTTTGAGGAGGCTTTGAATGGATTTTGGGGATAGACATGCTGATTAACACCCCAGTACCACGCATGGGATCCTCTCCCTCCCTTGCACTCATTCCTGCTCATGTTCTTGGTGACAGTCATTCTGACTAGGCTAAGGTAGAATGGCAAAGCAATTTTTCTTTTCTATTTTTTTCCTTTTCAGATAAGATCTTATAGATGGCAGACTGGCCCATGATTCCTTATGGAAGCTATGGCTGCCCTTGAGCTCCTGATAACCCTGCCTCAGCCTTGCCCAGAGCTGGTGCCAGGCATGCATCGTCACGCCGAGCTCTTTCTTTTAAAAATGTAGTTGTGATTTTCATCTTCCTACCTTTATTTATGTATATATGTTTAGGTCTGCACTTCAGTGTGCACACATGCATTCAGTGCCCACAGAGGCCAGAAGCAGGCATTAGACCTCCTAGAGCTAGAGTTACAGACACACTGAGCTGTCCAGTGTGGGTGCTGGCAATCAGTCTGCAGTCCTCTGCAAGAGCAGCAAGTGTTCTTGACCCAAGACACCACTCCAGCCCTGATTTGCATTTTCTTGATGGCTCGATATTGAATACCTTTTCTTGCATTTGCTAGCCTCATACTTCCCGTTCTTGACAAGTGGCTTTTCAGTTCATCTCCATTTATAGCTGAATTATTCATGTTAGTTCTTATAGGGTTTTTTAAAAGATGTTTTTTAAAAAAAAGATATCTGTTATGTTATGTGCTTCTGTGTATCATGTGTTCTGGTCTCTGTTTAGAGCCAGATGACTGCAGCTCTAGGTGGGTTTATTTCTAGATCCTATTTTTTCTTGTTGTTCTTTAGGTTTTACTGTTAACTTGTTTTCTTTGGCCTTCAACACACCTGGCTTAAATTTAACTTTTCCAAAATTATGTTTTAGTGATTTCGATATTGGAGGTTTTCAACTATGTCTCAGGGATTTAGTGTCTTGGACCAATTCTTTTGGGAATTATGACCAAGTTGTCAGCAACAGTGTACTGGGATTATTTTGCCAACTGAATTAGATTAGAATAGGAAATGAAAAAATGGTGTTCTATACTTATCAGGTATTTGACTCTGGTTCACATTCCACTAGATATCCAACAAAAGATAGCAGTTTCCTCTCCTAAGGAACAAATTCCCTCCAAAGCGGCAGAGAATGTCTTTAAGCGGCAAGAGATTCCTTCTGGGTTTCCTGACATCTCTCTCTCTCCCTTAAACATGGCACAAGAAGCTCCCCCCACCTGTGACTCACAGACTCTGGTCCAAGTAAGTTGTGTGTGTGTGTGTGTGTGTGTGTGTGTGTGTGTGTGTGTGTGTGTGTGTGTGTGTGTGTGTGTGTTGTATGTACACAGGTGTGCAGGTGTGTGAGCCTATTTATGCCCATGCAGAGGTTCTGCCCTTTTTCCTAGAGGCAGGGTCTCCCACTGAATCCAGAGCTAGGCTGGCAGCCAGCCCATCCCAGCAGTCCTCTAGCTCCTTCCCTCACAGTGCTGGAACTGCAGGTGTGGCCATGCCTGGTTTTGACATGAGTGCTGGGCGTAAAATCAGGTCTTTCTGTGTGCACAGCAAGCATTGTGAGCTCCTTGGCTTCACTGTGGCTTTAAAATAGTTTTACTTCTAAAATATTTATACCTTTAAAAAATTGACATGAGAATTGGTTGTCAGCATGGAGTCATCTAAAAAAATTTTGTATTTTTACTTTTTATGCACGTGTGTGTTTGTGAATGTGTGTCTGTATGTAAGTCACACGTGTATGGGTCACTTGGCGGACAGAAGAGGGCACAAAATCCCCTGAAGTGGAACTTACAGAGCGTTGGTTGTGAGCTTGTTGTGGGTGTAGATGCCATGTCTGCCTGTCTATTTGCCTATCATGGATAGCGACTTAGAGTATTAACCGAATATTAGAGATTTCTTAAGTAGAATTTGGACCATTTTACTATCTCAATAGTATTGCTATCCAAAGCTGTCCACTTTAATCCAAGTTTGTAGGTATAGTCCTGTAGTGCTAACACTCAAAGGGCTACTGCAGGGGGATTGCTACTTGGAGAACAGTCTGGAATACATTTGAAAGAAACCTGGGCTACAGAGTAAAACCAAGCAAAACAAGGTGTCCATAGTTACATTGGGATTTTTTTTTTCTTTTACTGTAGCAATTACAATAGTTTCTTTGTTTTGTAACATTATGGGCCATGCCACCACAACTGGCATGTATAGTTTACAAGTTAAGAGTGTATATCCCAGCTAATTCCATGTTCTCAGAAACATAATTGGTATAAAGACGAATTTGATTTTCCATCTCTCATTTGTCTTTAAGATTTGTACAAGATTTTGGGGGCTGTAGGAAGGGACCATCAAAACTATTTGTTCTGTCTGTAAAAGAGGAATTAACTAATATTTAATACATGTGTGTGAAAATCCTCTCATAAAACTTGGTGTTGGTAATTGTTTTTGTTTGTTTGCTTGTTTGTTTGTTTGTTTTATTAATGAACAGTGCCTCCTTAAGTGTGCTTCTTGTTGAACTGTTCTTTAGATTACAAAGGGTGTGAAGAGGCGAGCAGACACAACAACTCCCACCACTTCCATAGCTAAAGCAAGCAGCGACTCTTCTCCAACACTTAGAGAAACAAAGCCACTGAATATGCCAGTAAAAGAAAACACAGTAAAGAACGTTTTGCCAGACTCTCAGCAACAACACAGAGTTTTAAAAACAGTCAAAGTGACAGAGCAATTAAAGCACTGCAGCGAGATTCTTAAAGAAATGCTTGCCAAGAAACATTTGCCATACGCATGGCCCTTCTATAATCCTGTGGATGCTGACGCTTTGGGACTCCACAACTACTATGACATTGTCAAAACCCCCATGGACCTCGGAACTATCAAGGTAAATACTGCCTGAGTGGGAAGAGCTTTCTTTTCTTGTCTTGATTGTAAACGTATTTCATCATTGCAAGGAAACTGATCTAATGTCCAGGAAATTGTGAAGAAAATTACATCACCAGAATACTAACACCTGAAGAGGACCATTGGGACATTTTAAATACATCTTCTTGGTTTTCCTGTAAACATATTCATCTTACAGGCTAGTGGAGATTGAGCTAGGGGTCCTCAGTCTTACACAGCATCTCCTCGGCCCTGGCTCGCTTTTAAAGCACAGTTTTGTTTCATTATTTTTATCAACATAGTAAAGTTTGTTAACATGTTACTAAACTTTGTGTTTGCCCTCATTTCTTGTATTCTGCTGTCTCCCTCCAAGTTTGTTCTGTTAGTTAAAATTTGAAATCAGTGGTCATTTTTTATAGATTTATAGATAGTAAACTCGGTTTATATAGAGAAGTATCTTGAATGATTCTTTAACTGAATATAAATTCAAAATGACAGTCATTTTCTCTCAACACTTGGATGACATTCCAGCATCTATTTGCTGTCAAGCAACTTGTCATTCCTTTGTACATGATTTGTCTTCCTCTCTTTAGCTCGGTATTTGATTATATCCATCTTGTACTGGAAGTTAACCTTTTCAGTCTAAGAATCCCTGTCATAAGTTTTTAATTGATATATCTTAAAATAGTACTGTTTTATTTTTCGATACACACAAACTCAGACCCAAAGATTAAAGAGTACAATCTGGCCAGGCAGTGGTGGTGCACACCTTTAATCCCAACACGTGAGAGGCAGGGGCAGGCAGATCTCTTGGGTTTGCGGCCAGCCTGGTCTATAGAGAGACTTCCAGGATAGCCAGGACTACACAGAGAACCCTGTCTCAAAGCCCCAAACACACACACACACACACACACACACACACACACACACACACACACACACACACGAGAGAGAGAGAGAGAGAGAGAGAGAGAGAGAGAATTATCTGAAATAGCCATATGTTAATAGGTAAATAAGAGTCTGTAGTTACAGTGTATTTCAAGAAGAGAAAGTAACTTGTGGAATAGCCATGAGGTAAAGAAAACAGTTCAGAGCAGTATCTTAGTACGTTTTAAAACATAGGAGGGACTGAGGGAAGCCCAGAGGAGGTAAGACGGGAAGGAGGGCAGGTCTTAAGAAAGCTGCTGCAGAGAAGCCTGGGAGTCTCAGCCCTGACTTAGGATTTGTGGTGTTTTCTCCAGGAGCTGGGCACACAGCAGTTACAGAGCTGTTAGAGGGCTCCTGGAACAGGAAGATGTCGGCTTTAACTCAGCTCTAAAATCATTCTCAATTGTCACTGATGTGACTGGTAGAAATTACACTCTTGAGACAGAGTGGTGCCTCAGTGCTTAAAAGCACGATGTGCTCTTGCAGGGGACCTGGGTTCAGTCCCCAGCACCCACACAGTGGCTAACAGCTGTCTTTCCTGGGAAGTTTCAAAAGACCCATCCCCTTGTCTGGTCTCTTTGGATACCAGGCATGCACATGGTATACCAACATACATGCAAGAAAGATACATGCGTATGTATGTGTATATATACTTTAAAAAGAAAATTAACCAGCCATGGGAGTGTACCTTCAATCCTGGCACTCAGGAGGCAAACACAGGGTAGCTGGCTCTCTATGAGTTCAAGGCCATCCTGGTCTACATGGTAAATTCCAGAGAAACTCTCTCAAATAAAAACAAAATGATGGTTCCATTCTGTGTCACCTTAGTTTTGTATCTCTGCCCTAGCGTGGCTCATGATGCACGCCTGGTGGATGCTGGGATTATAGGCATGCACCATTATACCTGACCTTGCATTTCTTTAATCTAAAATGAGCCTCCTGTAATTTACTGTTTGTTGGTCTGTGGATTGTAACTCAAACCTATTACTCTTATGCTTTTTAAAATCTTTTCATTGCTCTCTTACTGTAGAATTTCCATATCAAGGCAGTCTGAAAGCACTTTCCTGTCTATTTTGTCCACAGTGCCCCCTTCATTCTCTTTACTTGTAAATGCTCATTGATTTCTTTTGTAAGGGTAAAATTTGATAATATAGAACAATTTTTGATATTTGTTTTAAAAAATGTACATAGTGATGTCCCTCCCTCCCATCAGTTTGCTTTCTAGTTAGCACACAAAGAAGTAGGTTCCGGTGACTCTCTTTCCTTTGTTTCCCTTTGTTCATTTGTTTGTTGAGACAGGTGTCATGTAGCCGGGCTAGCCTCACACTTACTGTGTAACTGAGGATGACCTGTACCCCGATCTTCCCGATTGTACCTCCCAGAGCTGGGTTTGCGGGCGTGCGCATCACGTTGGCCATAACGCCTCCACACATAGACATCACTGTACTTTGTTCTTGTCTGCCGCCCGGGACTCCTTCTCCTTGCTCATCCCTTTTTCCCACAAGTAGGGCCCTCTTTCATTTCATAACACATACCGTTACCTTCTGTTGCTCCCTTTCTGCCCCCTCTCTTTACTGCTCTTTCTACTTTCACACTGTGCATGTCTTTACAAATATGTACATACATCCATGGGCAAAAATTTAAATTGAGATTCCTCATGTAAGAGAAAACATATTTGTCTTTCCGAGTCTGTCTTATTTCTTTCAACATAATCTCAGTTCTCTGTTTATCTACAAAACTTATAGGTTCCTTCTTCCTCAGAGCTGAATAAAATTCCATTATGTGTGTGCCACATTTTCGTCAGTCATCTGCTGGTCTCACGTCTTGTCTGTTGTGCACAGAGACAGTGGTAACCAGGAACTGGGAAGTGTCTTTGATATGCTGATTGAGAGTCCTTTGTGGACTTACGAGCTGGACCACGTGTGGCAGTTCTCTTTCGAATCTTTAAAGGACACTCCATACTGACTTCCAGAGAGCCTATACCAATTTGCATTCTCACTAGCAATGTGTAAGAGTTTTCCTGTGTCTTTCCCAGTATATGCTGGTTTTCCCCCTCTTGATATTAGCCATTCTGACTGCAGTAAGATAGAAAATCCATGTAGTTTTTATTTTTACTTCCTAAGATAGATAAGGATATTGAACACTTTTAGCTATATATTGGCCATTTGTTTTTCTTCCTTTAAGAACTACCTATCAAATTCTCTATTTTAAATGATGGGAGGGTTATGTTTTGTATGTGTATATATGTATGTGGCAAGACTCTATAGTTTCTAGCACTAATCCTCTTCTTGTGGTCTAGTATATGGTTGGCCAAGACTTTCTTCCATTCCATAAGCTATCTCTTCATTCTGCTGATGGTTTCTTTTTGCTCCATAGAGCTTTTTAATACCACACAATACAATTTATCAATTCTTGTTTTTTATTTACTGAGTTGTTGGAATACTTTTTTTCAGAATGTTTTATGGTTGTTTTGAAATGGGATCCCCTCCCCCCCAACCACACACACAATTTCCTTCATCACTATTGGCATGCTGGAAAAGCTGCAGGTGTTGTATGTTGCTTCTGTATCCTGCTGCTTTGCTCAGTGTTTGTCAGCCCTGAAGGTTTGCTAATGGCATCTCTAGGATCTTTTAAGTGCAGAGTCATCTACAAGCAGGGAGATCTGACCCTCCCTTCCCTGGGCCATCTTTCTTATTTCTTTCTGTGCTCTTACAGCTTTAGCTAGATTGAATAGGAATGAAGAGAGTGGGTTCCCTTGTCTCATTCCTGATTTTACTGGAAATTCATTTGTTTCCCATGTAGCATAAAGCTGGTTGTGGGTTTGTTGTATATGCATCTTTATTCTTAGTTCAGGGATTTTTACCATGAAAGAATGTTGGGCTTTGTCCGAGGCCTTTCTCCATCTCTTGAAATGATGGTGTGGACTCCTCATCCTCTTTGCTTTTCCGGGGTTGCTGGCTGTGCTCTCCAGGCCTGTGGTCCACATACTTCCCTCTCTCCCCTGGCTTAGAATCTCCTGTAAGGTCACTGATCATCTTTACTAGTGAACATCTGAAGTCTTCATATAATGTTTTACTCTGTTCCACGTCTTTGAATTCCGTAGCTAAAGAAAGTAACACTCTTTCTGGAGTTTTCTCGTGGTTCTGGGAGAGTGTGGGTTTCTGTGGGTTGTGATGTGTACATCTATCTGACTGTTTGATATCTCTTCTGGTTTAATTTGTTTGTTTTTTTTCTTAGTGAATAGTCTACTCTTTAGGGCTCAATTCCTCTAACTGAACATCTCTAAAACAGGAGAAAACAACTTTTAAACATGAGATATAGAAGTATACAGTGAAAGTTGATTAATGATCACTAATGTACCATTCATAGTCGGAAAACAGAAAATGGCAGTGTCAACACTTAAACCGACAATTAAATGTGAAACGAGCTAATGAATGAAGCTGTGGCAGGGAGTAGAGAAAGAGGGAAATTAAAGCAAGGATAAAAGAAGAGAAACAAGAAAGGAGAAGAATGTTCTGAAGGAGAAAAATACATTAGTGGGAAATTAAAGATGGAAAATTACTCAATAACAAGAAAATGTAAAAAGCTATATAATGTGAGGAGATTAGAAAACTAGAACATCAGAGTTGGGATTTTTATATACATAAAAATCAGGTGAGATCAGTCCTATTGGAAGCATAATAGGAAAACATCAAACGGGAGACTGAAAGGAAACAAAATCGATTATATGAAAATAAATTTAAAAAAGGAAAGCTTTTCTTAAAAAATTGAATAAATCATAGACATAGAGGGGTGGGTCAGCAGGTGCACTTGAAGTCAGGCCTGACACCCTGAGCTTGGCCCCTGGAACCCACATGGGAGAAGGAGAAAGCTCACTGCTGTGGCTGTCCTCTGACTTCCATAAGAGAGTCATTGCATACACATGCACTTGCACAGGGCGGAGAGGGGCACAGCAAGAAGACGACAACGTTTTGACTTCTTTGTTGACTCTTCAAAATTGGAGATGGCTACCAATATGCACAGGTCAGCTAACTTGACACTGGACTTGTGTCTCATGCATCAGAGCTGCCTCCACCTTAGCTTCGTCCTGCAGTTGTCTGTCAGGGGTCTGTGCTGCCAAGCTGAACACTGTAGCCCGTGGACTGGGCAGGTTCTCCTGCTCTCTACAAGATCCCTAGTCTCTGGCCCCTGGTATAGCCAATGTTCTGGCCAAAGAGTTTCTTCCAAGTACAATGGGAGAAGGCAAAGCAAACAATGCTGAAATCTGCAAACACAGCCCTGCCTTCAGTTTCAAAGTCCACAAGCATTAGTCACTGCTGGGGGGATGCGGCTGCAGGCATCAGGTATGTCCTTTGCAGCTGCTGATTCTTGGACCAGATGGGTGGATCTACCCATTGACCTCAGGCTTGGGGTGTCAGCTCCAGTTAGTTGATTGATGAGGTCATCTCCAGGTCCCTAGGGTATTTTCTACCCTCATGGCCCAGGCAAGACTCCTGTCACTTGTACCTTTGGTTTGTCGGGATCTCGCCCATCTGCTTCCTAGACTTATCCCTCACACTGAGTCTGTGACAGATCGCTCTCCCTCTGCCAACCCCTCCTGCCTAAAAGGCCACTGTCTCAGCAAGGGCCACAGCTGGCTTTGAGGCTTGTGAGAACTGTGGGTTTATCCTGTGGGTAGAACCATCTAGTATCTTTCTCACTGGGACTGTCTGGCTCGTGTTTTGGATGTGGCTTCTACTTCTTCCTCAGGTAGGAAACCATACTGCTGGCCTTGTGTTTGGCCTCGGGCTCTTTTGCTGTTTCCCTTCTTGTTTGCCTACCTGTTTCTCCATATTCCTAAGCTGCCCTATGAGGCCATTTATGAATTTTCAACGTTCTTTCTTTCTTTGGAATGAAGTCTTTTTAAGAGTTTTTTTTTTTTTTATTCTCCCAACATGCACAGAGGCAAATGCCTAGGCCATCATCTTACCCAGTCGTTGAAATATTTTCTGTTATTTTCTCCATTTCCCAGTACATCTAAATTGTTTCATGTGAATTGACTTTAGTTGTTTGTGAATCCTTCTAATTTTTCCTTAACTCAGGGGAAAATGGACAATCAAGAATATAAGGATGCGTATGAATTTGCTGCAGATGTCAGATTGATGTTTATGAACTGCTACAAGTATAATCCTCCTGATCACGAAGTCGTAGCGATGGCTAGGATGCTTCAGGTGAGGCTTTACTCACTCTCTGAGTAAATTACCTTTGAGCATAATATATTTATTTCTGAACCATAACTCAAGAGACAAATGATAACCTCTGTCCTTAATAGTGCCAAAACCTATATAAATTACTTATTACACTGTGGGAGTTTATCCTTTTAGCTGTAAGCCTTAGATCACATTTTTTAAAAGGAAGCTGCCTACTTTGCCGAAGAAATCGATGACTCATTAGTGAGAAGAGGGTAGCAGATCCCTGGTGGTACTGACTGAACCCCATCCTGCTTCAGAAGAGGGCCCAGTCTTGAGTCACTGAAAGGTAGACCTGTATACAACATGGCTGACCTTAACTACCCAGCCCTTGAACAAAGGTCAATCATACCTTTGTACGGAAGTGTGCTGAGCACAGAATGTGCAGACAGAATCATCGTGTTGTACTTCTTCTGATGTGTCTTAAAGAAGTCTGCCCATATATATCCATGTGTACTTTTAAAGGTGTTCTTGTTGCATTAAATCAGAAATGGAGAAAACCAAACCAGGTGGTGCATGCCTACATCCCCAGCACTCTGGAGGTGGGCAGGAGGATTTCAAGTTCCAGGCCAGCCTGGGCTCCATGGTACACTCCAGGCAAGCCTGGCCATGGTGAAACTCTGCCTCAAAATAAATCAAAAAATGTGAACAGGTTAATTTTCCATTATAGGATGTTTTTGAAGTGCATTTTGCCAAGATTCCTGATGAACCTGTTGAGAGTATGCATGCATGTCACCTTACATCAAACAATGCAAAAGCCCTCACTAGAGAAAGCAGCAGCGAGGCCTCCTCGGGGGACTGCTCTTCTGAAGACTCTGAGGATGAACGAGTGCAGCATCTTGCCAAGCTTCAGGAGCAGGTGGCTGGCCGCATATGACGCAAGTGTTGATGGTCCCCAAGCTGCTAATCTGGGATGAAATGCTTGCAGATTTACAGCTGTTATGTTTAGATCCCCTGATGTCTATAGCTTTAGTTACTTTTTGGCATATTTGCCATGTTTAATATTTCCTACTCAAATATCTGTATGCTATACAAGTATAGAACCATTTCTGCCTCCTCTTTTTTCTCTTCTTCTTCCTCCCCCTCCCCCCTCTCGTCTTTGAAACTGTCTCATATACCCAGCTTTTCATGAACTTCTGCTCCTTCTGCCTCCACCTCTCAAGTGCTGGAATTGTTGGTGTGCACCATGATGCCTGGGAATAATTTACATTTCTGCTGTTTGCATTTCTAGTCTGAGTAGTTGATTCTTATTGAAGTGATTTATGGTATAATGTGGAATATTTTAAAAATGAGATCACTTACTACTTTCTGTGATAAAATAGTAAGTTTTTCTGAGGTCATGTCTGAAGACTAGGGCTGGAGGGATGGCTCAGCAGTTATTAGTGCTGGCTGTTCTTCCAGAGGTCCTGAGTTCAGTTCCTAGCATGTCAGGGTCCTCACAACCCACCTGTAACTTGAGCTCCACAGGGATCTAATGCCTCTGACCTCCACAGGCACCTGTACATATGTGACCCCTCCCACTTATATATCTAATATACACTATATAATATATCTTATATTATATATAATCTTATATATATAAGATATATATATATCTTTTGAAAGAAACTTTAACACTGAGAAATATTAACTGTTCTTAGGCTGTATTGATTTTATTACTATTTTTAGTAATTATACTATACAGTTTGTTTATTATTTGTTTATTTATTTGCATGCCCTTTAAAACACTGAAATTCCAAAATGAAGCAAAATCCTGAAGGGAAGAGCACAGGGAATGAGCTTCACAAAGGGCAGAACGACTTTGGAGCACCATGTTTTTCTAGTATCTTTAGTGCTTTAGATATATAAATGTTTAAAGGCTTTTGTTTATTTTTTCCTTTCCCAGCTTAATGCTGTTCATCAGCAGCTACAAGTTCTGTCCCAAGTTCCATTACGTAAGCTGAAGAAAAAGAATGAGAAGTCTAAAAGGGCGCCAAAAAGGAAAAAGGTTAATAACAGAGATGAAAACCCAAAGAAAAAGCCTAAGCAAATGAAGCAAAAGGAGAAGGCCAAAAGCAAGTAAGCACGTTCAGTGAATGAATCTGTCTAGAAGGCGAGCTCAGTGACGGACCACATGCTCAGCCTACGCAAAGTCCTGGTTTTATCCCCTGCCTAGATTAATTAACTGATTAAGATGAGACGAATGCCTATGTAATGTGGGTGCATTGCATGAAATTCCCACATCAATAAAAATATGTTTAAAAAATATGAAACAAATATATAATTTTGTTACAGCCAACCAAAGAAGAAGAAGCCACTTTTGAAATTGGATGAGGAAGATAATGCAAAGCCTATGAACTACGATGAGAAAAGGCAGCTGAGCTTAGACATAAACAAACTGCCTGGAGACAAGCTTGGTCGAATAGTTCATATAATACAGTCAAGGGAGCCTTCCCTGAGAAACTCCAACCCGGACGAGATCGAGATCGACTTTGAGACCCTGAAGGCATCCACACTTAGAGAACTGGAGAAGTACGTCCTGGCCTGTCTGAGGAAAAGGTCGCTGAAGCCACACGGTAGGCTAGGCCCCGCCCCATCCCTAGGTCCCACCCCACCTTGCCTCTAGGCCCCGCCCCACCTCCAGGCCCCTCCCCGCACTCACGGTTGCTCCTCCTCTCACAGCGAAGAAGGTTGTCAGGTCTAAGGAGGAGCTCCATTCTGAAAAAAAGCTGGAGCTGGAGAGGCGGTTGCTGGACGTCAACAATCAGCTGAATTGTAGGAAACGGCAAACGAAACGTCCAGCAAAAGGTAGGTGGCGGTTTCTCCGAGCCCACCCGTGAGCCCTGACCGCTGTTAACGCTCCCTGTTTTGCAGTGGAGAAGCCACCGCCGCCACCGCCGCCGCCGCCGCCGCCACCGCCACCGCCGCCGCCGCCCCCGGAGCTGGCCAGTGGGTCCCGTCTGAGTGACAGCAGCAGCAGCAGCAGTAGCGGCAGTGGCAGCAGCAGCAGCAGCACCAGCAGCAGCAGCAGCAGCTCGGGGTCCGCGAGCAGCAGCAGTGACTCGAGCTCCTCCGACAGCAGCGATTCGGAACCAGGTTAGCTGGCTCATAGGCACCGCCGCGGTGGGGGGGGGGGGGGGGGAGGCCTTTCCTGTAGAGTCGGGAGAATGTTTAGAGGAGGACCTGTGCTTAGGATGCCAGCATCCTTAGTAAAATGCACCGAGCCCTACTCTTTTCTTAAAAGAGGAGATACTGTGTGAAAGGACATGACTTGAGCCTGCTGGGAGGTCTCCTAGGAAATGTACGAGACTGAAAAGCGAGTGAGCCTCGTGTGTCCCCAGTGTACTTTGGGTCACTCTTATGGGAAGTATGTCCTGTTTGGACACTGCTTTCTGAGTTGAATTGTCGTTTTGAATTAAGCCACTCGCCCCAAAATTTGTAGAGTATTTTTTAAATTTATGTTTCTTAACTATAGATTATTAACTTTCATCTATAGAAAAAGATGGAAGTACCACATTTACTTGTGCAGTTTGTCAGTTGTGTTAAGCCAGGTCACTTATGTTTTCTTTGTTTTTCCATTACTAGTTGTATAGCTGCCATGCGATCACTGCCCACCCCACCAATGGTGTTCCATTTTAACCAAGCAGCAAATGCAGAACACAGGGCACTTTCTTCCCTAAAATTTGCTTTATTGTTAATGGGATGTTTCTTGTGAGGTTCAGCTCTTTTTAATTAAAAAGAACCTCACAGAAACTCCAGCGTAAAGAATTGCTTTGTTCAGTTCACAGTCAGGGTCTTCTGGCTTGCAGTAATTCTGTTTTCCTTTGGTTTTGTTTCATTTATTTTATTTATTTGTGTGTGTGTGTGTGTGTGTGTGTGTGTGTGTGTGTGTGTGTAGCTAGTTTGGTTTTCACATTTCTGAGTATGTAGTGGTGAACAATTTTGTAAAATTTAAAAGAATTTTTAATTTGATTAGAATTTGTTACTTTAATACATTTAAAAACTCATTTTAGAGCTCTTATTATGAAGTATTTCTTATATTTGACTTCTAAGCATAAAACAATACTGGAAAAAATCTAAGTTGCATTTAGTATTTTAAATTGTAATTAACAATTGTAATTTTATCTAATAAAGCATTTGTGGCCTAATAAGTTACAGCACCTTGTCTTTTATTTGTGGGATAAAACTATTACTCTATTAGTTTGAATTATTTAACTTGAAAAATTCAATAAATGCTTTGAGTGTTAGAAAAAATGCCGCATAGAGTTTTTTGGTATAGCACCTTAGTGTTTAGAACGAATTCCTTCCTTCCTCTTCACTCTCTTTGCTTACTGTGCAGCCTGACCTCACATTGTAGGCCAGAGTGGACTTGAACTCAGCAACCCTCCTGCTTTTGCCTCCCAGCAGGTGTGCTGTGCCACACCAACTCATGACGTAATATCCTAGTATGTCACTCAAAGAGAAGAACATGTTTATCATCATCTTATGTTCTTAAAATGGTACAGAAATCTTCTTCTAACATTAGCAGAACAGCTCAAACTCAGAATTCTAATCCTAAAACATTACTGAATTTGTATCTTCCGACCAACATTCATGGTTGTGTCATGTTTTCCGGAAGCTTTGCTTCTGTTGTGTGGTGGCAGGACTAAGGCACCTGTGCACACACGGCACCACAGGCACTCCAGCGCCAAGCTGTGTCCTCACTGAGTTTCCCGGGTCGGTCTGGAACTTGTGCTGTAGCCCAAGCCATCCTTGAACTTGCAGAACCATCTTGTAAAGTGCGACAGAAGTTTTGCTTTGGTTAGGATTTGTCATTCTAATACGTTTTAAAGACATTTGGAACTCTTATTATAAAGTATTTCTTATATTTGACTTCTGAGCATAAAACAGTACTGGAAAAAATCCAAGTTGTATTTATGACCTCAAGCAGAAGGTCGTAGGCCTACACATGTAGACTGATCTAGAAGCTTTTTAAAAATATATAATGTTAAAATAAAAGCAACAAATTTTACCCCTCTCTTGGCACTGGAGAGTGAACCTAAGGTCTTACATAATACCAATTTAAACATGTATTCCTCAGCTCTATCTATTTATTTATTTATTCATTTATTTTATTTAACCATCTTATGAATAGTTTGTAATTTGTTACACTGAGATCAGTTTGTCTTCACAGTGGGCACAGAAATTGTCTTTTGCTGTTGTTTGAGATGGAATCTCACTGTGTAGCCCAGGATAGACTAAAACTGCTGTTCTTTCTCTCACAACCTCCTGAGTGCTGGAATCACAGGCATGTGTTGCTATATCTGTCTTGTCATTTCTTCTTGAAATTTTAATTTTTGAACATACAATCTATATACTTTACCAGAGGGAAACACTGTTTAAGTGTGTTATAATTGCAAAGTCTAAAATGGAAAAAATTACATCTATGCTTTCAGTAAGCAAATTAAGTATAGGATCTTTTAATACTTTAATACTAAAATGATACTAAATAAATACTTCAATACTAATACTAAATACTTTAAAATGCCATAAGACTTACTAATTTCTAGTTTGTAAACTAAGAACATTTTTACTTCCCTGAGAATAACAATAAATTTTTAAGCAGGATTATAAATTAGAGAAAAAAAATAAGTCAGACCCCCATCAATGCAATATTCTTGTAAAAATAATGAAAGCACCTCTGTTCGTGACTGTGTGTATAACAGTTTCGAACAGTAGATGACAAACATGTTGCCAACTTTTATTGTTTGGTGTAAATAGGTTATTTACCCCTCAAAAAGTAAAAATTGGGTATATTAACAAAACATCAGGTAAGAAGAAAGCTAGGCATAATGGCAGGTACTTGTAACCCCAGCAGTCAGGGAGCTGAGGCCAGCACAGACTAGTGATAAAACCTTGTTTCAATAAAACAAAAATTAACTGAAAGTATCAGTAAGATGTTGACTTTATAATTGATGGTGATTTGTATGGAATGGATGCAGGCGGATATCACAATCCTGAGAGTCTAGGTAACAGAAGCAACTTTTCTGAAAGCTTTGGTAGCATCCATACTTTCTTATTAAAAAGCTAATCATATTTTTTAAATTTATCTACCTTTTAATACTTGTCATACTGGATTTGTTAACATTTTATTGGCATATGTTAATTCTATTTAACAATGGTTTATTATGACATTTTCATATGTGTACATATTTTGATAATACTCACCTGTGTCCCCCTTCACTCCTGTTCATCCTCTTTCTTTTCTCAACTGCCTCTTCTACCTCTGTGTGTGCATGTCTGTGTGCATAGGTGTGTGCGTGTGTGCATGGGTGTGTGTACATAGGTTTGTGTGCCTGTGTGCCTGCATGTGTGTGTACCTGCATGTGTATGTGCGTGTGTGCATGCGTGCGTGCGTGTGTGTGTGTGTGTGTGTGTGTGTGTGTGTCCCAGTGAGTGCCATTAGGGTGAACGCTGGTGGTTACCTACTGAGGAAACGTCTCTTCCCATGGATGAATTGCTGACTGCCTGTCCATTCTCAGTTTAAGGTGGGGCCCCCAGCTCCTTCCCCTTCCATAACAGCATAATGGTATCGACAGCTCAGTCCTATGGCAGTTTCTCCCTGGATTATTTCAGCCACTTGACTATGACAACTTTGTTTTTGTTTCCTTTCGTCCTAATCTTTTAGGATGTTGGGTGTCAGGCGAGGCAGATTCTCCTTGTTAAGTGTCTGTTCTGCTGTGTTGTGGGTTGGTTTCTCTGCAATAGTGCTCTATTTAGGTGTGGCAGAATTGTTAAAGGTGATGTCCTGATTAGGGTTTTGATTGCCGTGAAAAAACACCAGGACCAAAGCAATTGGAGAGGAAAGGGTTTATTTGGTACACACTTCCACAGCACTGTTCATCATGGAGGGGAGTCAGGACAGGAACTCACACAGAGTAGGAGGAACCTGGCGGCAGGAACAGCTTGGTCAGCCTGCTTTATTATAGAAAATAATAATGATCAGGGTGGCACCACCCACAATGGGCTGGACCCTCCCCCCCATCAATTGCTAATTTTAAAAAATACCCTACAGGCCTGCCTGCAGCCCAAACTTATGGAGGCATTTCCTCAGTTGAGGCTCTCTTCTCTCCAGTGAGTGTAGCTTGTTTCAAGTTGATATAAGACTGTCCAGTACAACTGACCCCTTGTCAGCTTGACACAAACACATCACTTTAAACCACAACCTTTCCTTTCTTGTTCATCCCTAAGATCTCACATTAATACAAACATCACAATTTAAAATAATCCAAAATTTTAAAGTCCCACAGTCTCCAAAAGCTCAAATATTTAATAGTCCAAAGTCTTATCCAAACTTTCTTTTAAAATACAAAATCTTCATAAAATTCTAGACTCTCTTTAAGAGTTTAAACTCTTAAATCAACTGTGGGCTTCTGTAAAACAAATAATTTCTCACTTCAAGAAGGAAGAACCAAATTCCATCATATCCACTGCTCTCAATCAACTTTATCTTCCATGCGCCCACAGAACAACAGCCCACTGTCCAAAGTCCTGCAGCCCTGTTCATCATGGAAGAAGTCAGGACAGACTCAAAGGAGGCAGGAGCCTGGAGGCAGGAGCCTGGAGGCAGGAGCTGATGCAGAGGCCACAGTGGGGTCCTGCTCCCTGGCTCGCTCCCACAGCTTGGCTGAGCCTGCTTGAATACAGAGCTCAGAACCACCAGCCCAAGGGCGGTCCCACCCACAGTTGGTTGGGTCCTTTCCCATCAGCCACTAATTAGGAAACCACCCTGATCTTAATAAGGGGCATCCGTCCTCTCCAGTGACTGTAGCTTGGTCAAGCTAACATAAGCCTGCCAGCACGGGTACTCCTGAAAACCACATGACTGTTTTAAGTGGCTTCAGGGCTGTTTGTTCTGAATCACTCAAAGAGCTACTGCCCATTATTTTGAAACTTCATTTGTACATTTTTTAAAAACATGCTCATTTTTTACTTGATTAAGCAGTACTAATTACACAGCAAAGTACAGATTTCCAAGGAAAGTCTTGTTAAAAAAAAATCTAGGAAAGTCATTTAATTATCATTTCAAGCAAGATATTTAATCTGTTTCAAGATAAAGAGTTGCTAATGAAATCCTAAATCTTTCTAAAATAAATATGAGAACCTGCAGACCAGAAGCAGTATTTCATTGCAAATTTCAATGTAATTTGATCATTTAAATTGTCTTTTTGACTGACATCAACATCTATAAACAGTCATGTACAGATAAATCAAGAATATTAAACACTGGTACAAATATAAAACCTTTAAGTTTATTTTTTAGGTCTGTCAAAATACCAAGTGTAAGATTCATGATATGGATGAGGCTTCAAAATAAAATTAATTCTGGCATAGCCTATGTTGGCTGCTCTAGTATTCAGGTAGGGACTGTTAAGAGAGTTTTGACACTCATCACACTTGGGTGACATGATAAAGAGAAATATATTTAAATTATTGAGATAAACAACCCTATGGCACATCAACCATAGCACTTTTATCTAGGCCTAGTGGTTACACTTCTGAATCTCACACTGGGATTGTGAAGGCAGGCGGCCATCCTTGGACATTCTAGGCCAGCCCAAACTGCATGAGGCCCAGTCTCAAAAATTAAATAAAAATGAGTGAAATGCCAGTGCTTCCATCGGAACCTTATAGGAAACAGTCCTGGAAGCTGCTTACGCGTTAAACTCAGACAGTGTGAAGTAGAATGTTTGAGGCATGTGCAACACCACAGCAATGACATCAGTTCTCTTTTATCAGTGACTTCAAAGCAGGAATAAGTGCTGTGTCACTTCACTGTCATCGAGGTCTTCTGCAGAAGCACTGAGAATATGATTAAAGTTTTCATCAACTAATGGCTTTTGATTCAAAGCTGGTTCATACTCCGAGGTCTATATTGAGGTTGGACCTTGCAATAGTCATTTCTTTCTCATGCAATTTTAATTTTATTTTTCTCCAAGCTAGGTCTTCCTGGATAGATTATCTGTAATAGTATGTCTTGACCTTGGCAACATTAGAATGACCTAAAAGTTTTTTTTTTATAATACTATGTCTAAATCTGGATTTGAATGGACAGGGAGACAGACATGATTCATAGTCATTAAAATAAACCAGGAGTTGGAGGTGATACATCCACAAAGATGGTTCAGCAGTTGAGAGCACTGGATGCTCTTTCAGAGGGCTTGGGATCAGTTCTCAGCACCCACATGTGGCTCAAGACCATCTGTAACTCTGGGATCTGATGTCTCCTTCTAGCCTCTGCAGGCACCAGGCTCACATGTCACATATATGTGTATACTGGCAAACAGTCATATGCAGGAAATAACCATTAGTTAAGGCTTCTACGGTGCTATCATATTTGAGAATAACTGTACTTGTTTGCTCTTTTATGGCTTTCCATTTTCTGACTCAAGTTGAAATCCTCTTTGTGGAAGGAGCACGTTTTTATGACTGGTTTGTTCTTAATGTTAAAGAAACTACTAAACACAAGGGAAATAGCTAAAGAGTCCTTAAAGAAACCAAATTGCTTAGTATAGGTCTGATTGTCAGTGTCTGTAAATCACTAGGATGTGATCTGGACAAGTCTTTCCGACCTCAGGGCCTTGACAGGGAACAGGTGCTTTTTTTACCTTTTAACCGTCTCCCCACCAATTCCAGCTAGTTGTTCAACTCCAGTAAGTTTTTTGTGTAGTTTAGAATAAAAACTTTATAACAAAAATTTTAAATTAGGTTTTTGAGAGCTGTGAAATTCAAGCACAAGGTGCATTGCATGCATCTGATTCATGGCTCATGTGCATGACTCGGTGTGAGTTTCCTAATGCAGGCGTGCGTACAGCCAGAGACTCGGAGAGTTAGTGTTAATAGGTGTGTGCTCATGATTGTGGGCAACTTAATTGATGTCTCCCAAATCTGGTAGATCTTTATTACTAATTGAACTATGATGTTAAGCTTAATAGCAAAAATGTGCATATATGTTTTAATTCCTAAAACCAGAAACACAGTTTACTTCACCATGGCCCAGGGAAGCAGATTAGAATCAGAAGCAAAGTGCTGAGCCATAGGCTCTCATCACTCACCTGTTTATGTTCCATAAAGCATTCAGATATTAAAATAAAATGCTGCAGTGTAGTGATAAGCATGCTATATGAACTAGGTCATTTTGAAATTTCTAGTTACTATTCTTTGCCTTTTGCTAGTGTCTCCAGATCTTGAGGTTCTAATTTTTATAAGCCTAAGTGTTAGTTTTATATGTCATAAAACTAAGGAAATATTCTTCAGCTTTTCTTAGCAGAACACCAATGTGGCATGTCATATTTTGATTTCACTAAGGTGTTTATGTTGTAGGACTTTGTAGTTTAGGTGCATGTTTGAATAAGATATTAATAAATATGTATGTATTATATTAATGAAATGTGTTTTTGTTTTTTGTTCAAAGCTGAAACTGTAGTTTCTCCTTTAAGTGTGAAGGAGTCCTGGACCTCTACCCTGTGTTCAGTCTCTCCCCATCACCCCTACCCAGCCCCACACTAAATCAGTCAGCTGAGTGATACTGGTCTGTGTCGCCTTAAATACTTGAACTCCTTAAGTTAAAGTGCAGCTTTGAGCGCCATTTAGCAATTCTAACAGTGTCCAGCATCAAATATTTTAAGAGAGGAAAGAACAGTAGCACATCCGTGGAGACTGATGGCATTCAGGAGGCGGAAGGTAATTACTCACTTAGAATGCTTTAAGGTTGAGTAGCAGTTGGTATTGACCGGCCTTGGTGCCCTTGAGCCCGAACCAAATACGGCTCAGGTGGTTCGTGACCACAAGCTTGGAGTGGTGGCCCTGTCTTCTGCCTCACCACATGGCAGAGGCCTGTGCTGGGGAGGATGGCACCACAGGCCACTGTACAGTGAACAGTCAGGAAGCTGCCACGCCAGACACACACGACTTTTTATATTTGCTTCTACTTCCAATTTCAGCTGCACAGATATTTCTGAGGGTAAAGGAGGGTAAAACCCACTGGTTTTCTGGGGGCCTAAGGTGATAGAGAAGGCTGCACACAGCCTGAGTGAGCCTGGTTCACACAAACCGCGTGTAATGACAAGATCATGCTTAGCTACACAGTGAGGCTGAGGTCATCCTGGGCTATATGAGACACTGTCTCAAAGCAAACAAAAGAGAAAACCTATTTGTTGTTATCTAATCCAAACTGCCAATGTTTCAAGTAGAAGGTTATTATCAGATGGATCTTTGAGTGTAGTAAGGATATCAAATATCTCACTTGTAATAAATGCATCCTCTGTACCCTCGAAGATAAATAGTAACTTGTGTTTCTCTTGTGGTAGACTCTGGTGGTTTTACCTAAACCTCATGGGGCTACACTACGGCTCCTTCGCTGGTATAATTGGTGCCCTGTCTGAAACCTTGAGCTCTGTTTGTGACTTTCTTTTTAAATGCTCCCTGGAGTTGCTTACAGTCAAAGAGCACACTTGGTTTTTGCCTGAACATAATCCAAAGTGGAATTTCTATACAGGTGTTTATTCCATCCTGAACAAAGAAGTTTGGAGAAATAACTTTTCCCATTTAAACAAAAGTAGGCTAATTTAAATAGGGCAAAATCTGTGACTTTAAAAAATTTGTATTAAAGGCATTCTTTTGAAATGAGCTTTTTCTTCTTTTTTCCCCCCATTAGCCCCAATGGTATTATTTTCTTTCTTTTCTTGAAAAATAATAAAAAAATACATTTAGGGTGTCTGACATGATTTTGATGTATGTATGCATCTTAAAAACAATTCAATCACTTACATTAGCATGTCTATCACTATATATTTTCTGTGTTGAAACACTTAAAAGCTACTATGTTAGGATTTTTCAAATATGTACTATGTTACCAACCATAGTCACTTTGTAACAGAGCTCCTGACCGTGGTCTTTGGTCTACCCGAAAGCTTTACCTGTGATTGATGTCCTGTGACCGGGGAACTGAGTCCCTTTGGTGGGTTCTGAGTTCCATGCTACTTTACTTCTAATATAGAAAAACTGAAACTTGGTAGGGCTTTTCTTTTAAGCTTACAAATGTTGAAATAATTATCTATATACGTTTTCAGAAATATTTCCTAAATTTACTGGAGTAAAACAGAATGATTTGCCTCCAAAAGAAAATATAAAGGTAAGTTGAATCTTTAACCTCAGCATTGAAAACAGAGTATGTGTTATAACAGCTAGTGTAGTAGTAACTTTCTTTACAATGTTTTTTGGGGGGTTGGTGGGCTCAGTTTTGCACATAAATAGTGTCCACACTGAGGAAGCCGAGGAAGGAAGACCACAGATTTAGGCTAGCTTGAGTTATATAGCAAGAGACTCAAAAAAGGAAAGAAAAATAAAACATTTCTTATTTTGTTTACATTAAAAAGTCACTGTTTTCAGTCATTAACTAAGTGTTCAAAGACTTCCTCTCAAAGGCTGTTGACTATAGAAATGACTTGGCTTCCTTCTTCTAATAAATACAATTACTATATAAGTCAAGCAGTTAAGCAGAACAAGTTTTAGAAACTTCAGCTCAACCTACAGCTGTGACTATAGAGGAACTGCCTTGGTACAAAACATGGAGTGTGCAGGGTTCTGTGTAAAATCTCTAAACAAAAACTAGGAGGAGAGCCAACCCTTAGGGCTTTAGAGATCCAAGAGCATAGGCGTCCAGCAAAGCGTTTACCTGTCCTAGACCTGGTTCTTCTCATCTCCAGAGCCTCCCCTAGCCGCTGTGTGACTTAAGGTGTAATGCATTTTCAAAAGGGTACCTTAAAGCATCGTTAGTCTGCTGCTTATGTCTTGTGTTCCAGTTCTCTTAATTATGCTATCGTGTGGTTAGAAGTCTGAAGGATAACTTGATCTTTGTCTAGCAGATACAGTCTTCTGTGCAAGACGTAGCCTCTGCTGAAGCCCCCCTTGCTCAGCAGAGCACAGCACCATGTGGATCTCCAGGGAAGCACTCCCAGCAGATGCCTGGTTGTCAAGTGTCACAGCATCTTCAGGCTACAGAGAACACAGCATCTGTGCAGACTCAGCCTCTTCCTGGTAAGAAACACAAGTCAGCCATTCTGGCTGAGAAATGGACTCTTATGTGGGGACACGATGGCGTTGTCAGTGTTACACACCGAAGGATCACTGAATGAGCCAGGTCCAGGAAACTGCTTTATATACATAAGCACTCATTATATTTATGTAATCTATGCTCAATTTGTTCGAGTGTCTGAATGATGATAAGTCTCTTTCACTACCCAAGCTGAACCTTATTTTAGCTACTGTGGTAAACGCTGCTCTGCCACCCTGTGGAAAGCGAGCTGCAGTGGTGTGGCGAGAACAAAGCAGGCTTTCTGTTTTCCTTTTTGTCGGAGTTGCACACACTCTAGCCTCTCTCTCCTTGACCTCACTATGTAGCCAGAGATGGCCTTGAACTCCAGCCTGGGATCTTGATTCTCTTGTGCTTCTGCTGCAAGGCTCCATGCTGCTCTGTTTGTCTGTGACTCAGATTACAGCTCATCCTTGAGGAGAAGAAATGGAAATCAAGAAAAACATGGATCGGGGATTAGGCTTGTATTTCAATGTTAGGTTGTATTGTTGGCATACATGAGGCCTCTGGTTCAAGTCCCAGTACCTCCACCCCCAAAATACAAAAGACCCTACAAACCATGAGTAAACCATAAACCAGAGAGAAAGGCAGGCCCAGCTTGGCAGGCCAGCTAAGGCAGGGTGAAGCATGTACTGAGGAAGAGCACTGGCATCCTGTGAGAACCACTCTAGGTCACAGTTTGTTTCTCAGACTACCCCCCCTCACACACACACCCCAAAATAAACACCAAAATACTTTAGGGGCCGAGGGAGTAGCTTATTGGTAAAGCACTTGCCTGTCATGCCTGTGCCTGAGGTTCAGTACCCAGCACTGAAGAAAATAGAAGTAAAAATTTTATTTTGGTTTTTTTTATTTTTTTTTTTTTTATTTTTTTTTATTTTTTTTTTTTTGTTGTTTTTCAAGACAGGGTTTCTCTGTGTAGCCCTGGCTGTCCTGGAACTCACTCTATAGACCAGGCTGGCCTCGAACTCAGAAATCCACCTGCCTCTGCCTCCCAAGTGCTAGGATTAAAGGCGTGCACCACCACTGCCCAAGTAAAAATTTTATAAAGAAAAAATTTGCTGCTTACTAAATAGTGGGTTAAGTTGAAGATATTCTGATTAGTCAGTACCATGTAAGAAAGCTAAGTTTGTAGTCTAAGTGAGAGCTGCTACAACCAAAACTAATGCTGTGAGCATAGGAAGGTAGTTTTATAGCAGAAGGTGTGGTGTAAGACTTGAGAGGAGTTGGCCTGCAAGTTAATGTAACAGCCAGACGGAAGTACGCGGTAGAGCTAGCTCGTTCGGCTGTCCAGCTAGACGGAAGTACGCGGTAGAGCTAGCTCATCCGGCTGTCCAGCTAGAGTGAGTAAAGGGCAGAGATGGGTGTCTGGGACTAGAAAGAGTCTAACATCATTTAAGCATGGCCA
>CM052712.1:87119854-87143215 GCA_028551405.1 Uromys caudimaculatus
GAAGGAAGGAAGGAAGGAAGGAAGGAAGGAAGGAAGGAAGGAAGGAGAAGGAAGGAAGGGAGGAGAAGGAAGGAAGGGAGGGAGGAAGGAAGGGAGGGGGAGGGAGGGAGGAAGGAAGGAAGGGAGGAGAAGGAAGGAAGGGAGGGAGGAGAAGGAAGGAAGGAAGGAAGGAAGGGAGGGAGGAGAAGGAAGGAAGGGAGGGAGGAGAAGGAAGGAAGGGAGGAAGGAAGGAAGGAAGGAAGGAAGGAAGGAAGGAAGGAAGGAAGGAAGGAAGGAAGGAAGGAAGGAAGGAAGGAGAAGGTAGAAGAAAGGAGCATGTGCAAACTAGGAAGAGTAGTTCTAGGAAAGAAATGTCAGTGAAGAAATTACCCATTTTACAGTACTACTCCTGATAGTGCACTGCAGCCAGAGGATTGTCCAAGCCTGGAAGTCTGAGACCATCCTGATCTTAAAAGAAGAAAAGGGAAAATTAGAAAGACAGGAGGAAAAAAAGGAAGGCGAGGTGATGAGGAGAGGGAGTGCTGAGAAGGGCCACCGCCTGGGCCACCGCCTGCAGAGCCTGCCGCGGGCCGGGGACAGAGAGGCCTAACCTGGCAACAGGAGCACTGCTTCCAAGCTTACGCAGGCAGGCGTTGTAGCAGCCAGAGTTCTACCACCTGCCAAGTGTAGAGCCTGGGAGATACTTGTGAGGCCAGTGGGAAATAGCTGGGTCATTAACACAACACTTCTAAAGCAGCCCGGAGAGTTATTTTTTCAATTCAAAAGATTTGAATGTTCAAAGGCAGATTAGTAGGAAGAATGCTGCTGTCTAGAGTGTGAAGTGAGCAATTGGTGAGGACATAATTGCCCTTGGAAAGGAGGAAGAGGCTAGAGAGGCATTCTAGATTTCCGTTTAACCCTGGCCTTGGCAGGGCCAGCCTGATGCCTTCAGAAGGGGGAACCCTGCTGTGGGCACCTGAGCCGGGCGCTGCAGATCAGGCTTTCCTGTACACACTTAGACTGAACAGTCCAGATAGAAGAACAGAATGTTCACAGGCATTTAAGAAACTGACCTCAACATGAGTAACGCTCTGGTTTGAGCAACAGGAATGTAGAAATAAGTATGAACAGGTCAACAGAGGCAGATCACAAAGACCCTAGCAGCTGAAATGCTTTGGTCTTGGGTGAGAGTACAGTTAGTAGGAAGCTGATGAAGCTCTGAGCAAAGGCTGTGCTTGGGGCAGTTAAACTTCCTGTAAAGGGAGGCTAGGGGTAGATCATGGAGAGCAGAAGGGGAGACAATGAGATGTTGCAGTGAGTGCTCAAAACAAAGAAAAAATAAAAGGTTGAAAAACACTTCTCAGGCAGGCTGAGAACTGCACCACGAGGCGCTTGTGCTGTGTTGGTTACGGTAGGTGGATCAGCATGGGCTCAGGGAAAGGAAGCACACAAGGAACAGGGGTGAGGATTCCAGAGAAAGGAGAGTCATGACATTTGATGTGTTGGGTGATCACTTTCGTGACAGTGCTGCTCCCAGTTGGACCCTGTTCTGTTGACTGCCTCACCTCTCTGAATGTTTCCTGCAGTTGTCTTTAAATGTGACTGCCTTTAGATAAGGCTCTGGTCGATAGCCTTAACTCTTGTTTTCTTGTGAGACGGGGTTGTGCTATATATGTAGCCCACATTATTCTCAGCCTCACAGTCCGCCTACTGTTGCAAGTGCTGGGAAACAGGTGTATGTCACCGCCCCGGGCCAGCTGCTTCCCTTAGCCATAGAGCTTCCCACCCAGGCTTGATGAACAAGTCCTGATCTTCCCCTCAAAGCACTGTGCTGACTACAGCTGCCCTGCTTACCCATGTGTGATTCTCTAGATAGCACGAGACAGAAAGGCCAAGACAACCTGCTGTAGATTGCGTCTGGGAAATCTTTGGTTTTTTCTGTTGTTATCTACACAATTCAAATGTACCTGGCCCCAGGCATGCTTATACACTAGTGAGCATCTTTATTTAAACATCAAATAACCATTGCAAACCATGTGAAAACAAAATTCTCACTTTTCAATCTCCAAATTTTAAAAAGGACTTTATTTATTATTTGAATTCTTCTGTCACATGCGTGTTTGTCTGCATGTTTGTCTATGCACCATGTACATGCCTGAAGCTCACAGAGGCTGAAAGACAGGGGCATATCCCCTAGAACTAGAGTTACAGATGGTTATATATCACTGTGTGGGTGATGGGAACTGAGCCCCAGTCCTCCGGAAGAACAGCCAGTGCTTTTAACCACTGAGCCACCTCTGCAGCCTCTCAACACCCAGAGTTTAATCCTTCCCTTTTATTTAGTGATAACGCCACTGTTACCTCTTATCAACAAGTTGAGAATCATTCTAGAGCTTTGTTTCCTTCCCACACAGACTGCACTCCTGCCTGAGTCTGGTGCAGCTCACAAGGGATGAGCTCCGCACTTTCCTTCCCATTCCACTGTGTGCACTGTGTTAGGTCTCCAGAGTCTTATTAAGTTTGGGTGTGTTGGGATGTCCAGGGTCTAAACGTAAGATCTGTTCTTTAAGCCGTGCCTCCTGACAGTGTCACATTCTCTCTATGTCCTCTTTCTAGCTCTCGTCTAACCTCAGCTTGGAGACAGACGTGATTTAGTCAAGGGACTGAGGGAGGTAGAAGCTTAGACACACATCCCCACAGCATCAGAAGATCTAGAATTTTATGAGTTTGAGTCAGCTAATTTTGCTTTTTCTTCTCTATACATTTTTTTGATAGTTTATTTACATTTCAAATGTTTCCCCCTTTCCAGGCCTCCCCTATCCCCTCCCCCTCCCCCTGCCTCTATGAAGGTGCTCCCCCTCCCACCCACCCACCCATTCCTGTCTTCCCTCCCTGGCATTCACCTATACTAGGGCCTCTAACACCCTCAGGCCCAAGGGCCTCTCCTCCCCCTGGTGGCTAACAAGGCCCTCCTCTGCCACATATGTGGCCAGCACCATGGGTCCCTCATGTGTATTCTTTGGTTGGTGGTCCAGTCTCTGGGAGCACTGGGGAGTCAGGCCAGTTGACACTGTTTTTTTATACTTTTGATCAACCAATCAAAATTGCTGAGGTTCAAACGGGATTGTTGTATTTTGTGTCTCTGTCTGTCACGTCCCCTCCAACTCCACTTGAGCCTCTCCCTGCATGTCTCCTTCCAATTCTATATCCTCTTCTTCTATTAAAAACCAGATTCACAGAGTCCAGTCAGTGCTGATTGCTGTGGGATGCACACTGATGTGGAGCCTCCACTACAGCCAGGGCAACCCATCAGAAGCCATATCACCAAACTATGACTATCCCCAGCAGCTATCAACTGCCAATAGCTCCTCAGCTAGGGGTGGGGCCTTGTGAGCTCCTATTCGCCATGCTGAGATCCTGACTAGCTTGATCTTGTGCAGGTCTTGTTCAGATAACCACTGTGAGCTCATGAATGGAGCACCTGTGTCATGTCTAGAAGACAGCCCTTTACTGTGCTCCTCCCCACCCCTGTCACTGCCTCTTCTGTGGAGCTCCCTGAGAGGGAGATTGGCATGTTTCCCATTTAGAGCTGAGCACTCAAGAGTCATGTATTCTTGGCACTTTGAAGTTATGTGTCTTTCTGTATTGCTGCCCGCTACAAAAAGATTTCCTGACCAAGGTTGAAAGCACATATCTATGCATATAAACATAAATAATGTGAAGACATTACGACCATTTAACAAAATACCCGTAGGTTCTCCTCTATGATCTTTGATATCCCTAGCCATGAGCTTTTGACCAAGTTTATTATACTGCAAGGTATGAGTTCTCCCTGTGGAACAGAACTTAGATACAGTCAGAAGCTGCTGGTCACCCTTGTAACAGTCACAGCGCCTGCTGGCACATTCTGTCTGATAGGTTGGTATTATAGCATGTATTGTCCTAGGCTCTGCATTTTTGTTTTCACATAGCAGTGGAGATAGTGTCATGTCCTGCCTCCCTGGAAGCCTTTCATTGGCTTACCAGGGGAAAAGCAGAATTTTTATGACTAGGTTAGCCTAATCCAGATCCACCTCTGAAGCTGACACCAGTCTACAAACTCAGAGCACCCTATCATGATCAGGCCTGCTCAACATCATGGTATATCAACCCTTCAAGGTTCTAAAACAAGAACAGGGAAAAACAACAACAATCAAAGGTCACTGCAAGTGAGAAATGTTTACTTTTATAATATAACCCAACAGATAACATAATAAAGATGTATAGAAACTTAGTTATTTTACTTATTCCATAGATAGATAGATAGATAGATAGATAGATAGATAGATAGATAGATAGATCTATATGTACATAGACATATGTGTGTGTGTGTGTGTGTGTGTGTGTGTGTGTGTGTGTGTGTGTGTGTGTGTGTCTCCTTATTTTGTTTCTTTCTTTTTCCTTAATCAGGATCTTATAAGTAGTACAAACAGACCTTGAACTTATTACCCTCCTGCCTCAGCCTGTTGACTGTTAGGATCAAAGGCATGTACCACTGTATCTAGCTATTTTATTTTTATGATGTCTGACATGGAAGGAAAAAGAAACTTAAACTCCAGATAAGTACCCTGAAGAATTTGTATTATTCCTTTCTAAAGAGTATGTGCTTCTAGGTGATTGCAAGCAAGTATTGCATGCCCCCCCTGTGGTGCACACCTCTGCTGAGAGTCACACAGTGCTGGAGCCGGAATGTCATGCTCCCGTGCAGAAGGTAAAAATACTGTGATTGTTCTCAAGTGTTGAGAGGACCTGAGCCTTAACATGAGTTACATGGAAGATTGTTAAACACTAACTTAAACAGGATTGGATCCCTAAGCCGAGGTTTTGCTTGTGTATCTCCAAGCTGCTATGATGAGTCTCTTGCTGTGTGTGTAGCAGTGCTGCTGAGCCTCTTTTAGTCTGCAAAAGAGTCCCTTCTCCTTCAGAGAACACGCTAGAAGCTCTCACCTTCTAGATGTTTGGGACACTTTAATTGTGAAGTCCTGTGTCAGACCTTAGAGACTAATTTTTAAACTTTGAATACACTGCTTCTTTTCTTCTTCCTTAGAAGTACTCAGAGCATAAGCCTCAGCTTTGCTGTTTCTTAAGATAATTGTCTGGGCAAAACATCTAGCAGTTCACCCTGCTAATATGCAGAAGTAAGCTACATTGAAATTGTTTGTAACCTTGTTGCTTTAGTTTGATCTTGGATAAATAGAGTTTAAATATCTGTTTCCCCCAACTAAAGTTAAAGTTCATGAAGGCTTTTACAACCTTATTAGCCTGCTCTATCACCAAGTCAGAAGATACCATTTTCCTTCCAAAATCTGATTGACATCTAACATAGGCTGAATCAATATTTGTCATTTTAGGATATAAAGATTAAGAATGCAGACTCTTGGAAAAGTTTAGGGAAGCCAGTGAAAGCATCAAGTGTACTGAAATCTTCAGATGAGCTTTTCAACCAGTTTAGAAAAGCTGCAATAGAAAAAGAAGTAAAGGCTCGAACCCAGGAGCAAATGCGGAAACACCTGGAACATAATGCAAAGGACCCAAAAGTATCTCAAGAAAATCAGAGGTCTGTGACTTA
Organism: Uromys caudimaculatus; assembly: GCA_028551405.1. Classification (NCBI taxonomy): domain Eukaryota; kingdom Metazoa; phylum Chordata; class Mammalia; order Rodentia; family Muridae; genus Uromys; species Uromys caudimaculatus. The sequence continues at coordinate 87,125,442 of CM052712.1, forward strand.
TTGGCTTTCTTTTAATAAGGCCTTGGGAGGCAAAGGAATGTATTTGGAAATTTGTCAACTTACTATGATTTTAGTTGTCTAGTAGAACACATAACAAATTGTCATTACAAAAGGTGTATCTTATTAATATTTCTCTAAATTATTCTATCTATTTAGTAGAAGACAGAAATAGCAAAGAAATCAAGCTAGTAAAGATGTAAATGTTACCAAATTATTATATATTTCCATGAACTATCTTCCAAGTTTTTCCACTCTGCTGTAGGAAGACAATGCTGTGTTGTATGCAGGGCCTCAGTTTTCTAAACCTTTCCCTTTTGTTTTTAATATAGATTGCCCCATGTAAAACCTGCCATTCAGAAGTAAAGTCAGGGGTTTGGAGATGTATATCGCTCAGTTAGTGTAGTGCTCACCTAACGTGTCTGAGGTCCTAGGTTTGATCCCCCATGTGGTAGTACCCAACTGTAATCCCAACAAGGGGAAGGCAGGAAGATCAGAAGTTCAAGGTCATTCTTAGCTGCATAGGGGCCACATAAGGTCCTGTCGAGAAAGAAGGAAAAAGAGAAGGAAGAAAGGGAAGGCAAGAAGAATGCCTTGAGCTGGGGACCTAGGACATGGCGTTCTGTTGTTGTTTAATCTTGTCTTTATAATAAAAATTTTAAGGAACTTGAAACCTACTTTGAGCCATCCTATTTCTTTAAGGGAGCTTGGAAGTGGATTGACTCTAGAATCTTTGTCAAATAAAGAGCAAGACAAGTCTCCCGGAGAAGAGCAGAGTGAACAGCAGCCATCATCAGAAGCTCAAGACATAAGCAAGCTCTGGCTTCTCAAAGACCGGAATTTAGCAAGGGAGAAAGAGCAAGAGCGTAGGAGAAGAGAAGCAGTGAGTACTCGCTACCTTACTAAACCTAAGAAAGGGAAGGGTGCATCTCCACCTCTCCTTCCCAGTGCTTTCCAGAGACAGTGCTGTCACCTCTTTGGTCCAGATAGGTTCTAAAATAAGAGCTTAAAATACAGGTTTCATAATCAAAATGAGCAAGCTTACTGTAATGCAGACACACTGTGGGTTCCTCATTTTAAAAAGATAACAATTCCCTGTGACAAAGTAAATTAACATACATTGAGCACATAAAGGAAGCAACTGACATTTAAATGAGGGAATTCACTGTTTACCACCATTACTACCCTTTGAAACCTCAGATCATGTCAGACATGGCATGTCTTCCTGGTCAGTGTTTCTCAAGGTGACAGTACATAGCATGCAACTCACCTCAATAGCATGGACTCAGGTGATTCAGCTTCAGAGGCTGTCATTCATAGGGCCAGTGTTACTGCACTTGGTACTGTCATGGTCCTACCTGTGTCAAGTGTTTCATGACATGTCTGTTTCCTCCAATCTAAAAACACCATTCCAGGCAAATCTTGCTTGGTGAACCCGTGAGTGTACTTGGGGTTGTTCACAGGAGCAAGCATGGGTGAGGGGTCATGGATAGGAACATGGCAGCCTTTAGGCATCTGCACAGGAGTCTTTCTCATCTCCAACAGTTAACTGCTTCTGTATCCCCAGGGAGGGGAAGTGTCTCGCTCACCTTTGAGCCTTCTCCCCTCCATGAGGAAGGAAATGCCCCATCTTGTGAGGGTCCTATGTGCATAGTGCTGATGCTCTGACTTTAAATGGCAGTCTACTATGCACAGAGGAGACACTTCAACAGCAGCATCAGCACCAGCACATCACTGTAACCCTGAGTTCCCAGTCCATAGTGTGGGGCTGGAGAGATGGCTCAGTGGGTAAAGCACACACTTGCTGTGTGAGGAGGAAGCCAGAGTGCAGATCCCAGGAACCTACCTAAATGCAGGGTGAGCATTGAGCCTGTAATCTCAACACTGGAAAGTTGAAGACAAGGTTCAGCAGAGCAAGTAGCTAGCTAGACACTTGGAACCAATAATGGGCTCTGGGTTCTAGTGAGAGACCCCATCTCAATAGAGAAGATGGAGGGCAATCAGGGAAGATACTTAAGTCAGTCTCTAGTTTCCACATGTATATGTGCACACACACACACACCAGACACCACACCACACCACACACACACACACACACACACACACACACACACACACATAGACACAAGTCCATATTAAATTAGAATTAACTCATTATGTTGTATCTTCTGTGTCTGTTCGTTTCATTACTATGTGTAAATTATAAGTAGTTTCATTATGAACGTATGTTGGTCATATTCATACCACACAACATAAACTCTTGAACAAAGCCTTTCCCTCGAGCCTCTTTATCAAACAGTCTCCCTTCTATTCTCATGGCTTCCACAGAAATCGAGCTTCCATGCAACCCAGTCTTTCTTTTCTGAGTCTGGTGTATTTTGCTGAATGTGATGGTTTTCAGTTCTTTTATTTTCCTGCCCACACATGAATTCACTCTTCTTAATAGCTGAGGGATACTCCGTTATAGATGTAGGTCTATACATGACAAATTTTATCTGTTCATCTGTTAGTGCGCACTTAACTATTGTGAATTGTGCCACAGTAACTGTGGTAGATGTCTGGGTGTCTGTTGTCTACTGATGCTGGCTCCTCTGGGTATGTGCCCAGGAATGGCAGGGTGCATATTTATGGTATTTCTTTTTGAAGAGTATCCAGACTGACGTCCACAATGTCTTTACTAATTTATACTCGCAGCATTCCTTAGAGTCCCTATATACCTGAGGGTGTCTGTTGCTTTTGTTTTCTTGCTGATTACCATGAGACAGTGGTGAGAGGAATGTCAGTGTAGTCCTCCTCCTCAGATTAGACTGGTTTTCCTCATTTACACATTAAAGTATTTGCCCTTTTTGTGTTGGTTTGTCTATTCTGAGAGGCAGTCCCCCATAAGATAAATAGCTGGCAGGTCCCGGTGTTCTGTGGTCTGCCTCTCTGCTCTCATTCCCTGTGCTTATTGATTTGCCAGGGTTCCCAGGCTACAGTCCTGAACAGACATTGCCCCATGCTTAGATCCTGAAGCAGTCTGTTTGCCTGATACTCTTGTGCCCTTTGGGTCTGTTCATTTTCTTCTCATGCTAGATTTTCTGTTGACTCACTGATCGTTTGAAAGTGACTTGTTCACTTTCCATGAGTTTGTGTGGTTTCTCTTGCCACTCATTTCTAGTTTTAGTCCATTATGATCTGATTGAACACAAGAGATTATTCCAGGGATTTGGTATTTGTTAAAATGTTCTTTGTGGCCTAAAATGTGATCTGGTTTGGAAAAGCCAGTTAAATGAGCAGGTAGGAAAAAGAGCATGTTTTCTGTTGCTACTGGGTGGAGTGCTCCATAGATCCTGAGTTCATCTGAGCCACTACACAGTTTCACTCAAAGCGTCTTTATGGATATTTGTCTGAAGGGTCTGTTGATGGAGTCTTGGAGTCACCACTGTACTTGTGCATACCTATGTTAAATGTTTTTCTTAGCTGCGGCATTGATTGCATGTTAACTTCCTAGAAAACAACAAATGAAATTCTGGCTGCCTTGCTTTCTCCCTACTTTCCTCTCAGATAGGACCTCAGCTCTGTGGTCTAAGTTTACCTGGAACTCCCCATGCTCCTGCCTCAGCTTCTTGAATAATGGGATTAGAGGCCTTGGCCTCCTGCAGAGATGACTCACATTTAACAGTGGCTATTTTACTGTTTGTGGCGCTTTGGATCAAGCCAGGGTTTTACACTTGTTATGAATGCCCTCTAGTGCTGACCCACATCCTCTGTTCAGAGTTTATTGTAGAACACTGCTTTGGTAGAACTTCTACCATGGTAGATATGTTCTATTGTCTGTTTTCAAATATTTGTAGGATTTGAAGTCCAAGTTTCTGGTTGTGTCATGTGATAGAGACTCGGGTGGTATCTTATTGAGGCAGACTCACATGGTGTGTTGCTGAGGATGACCCATAGGAGGACACATGGTGTTTGGAGAGAGTGTAAGTGGGGCTCAATGGACAGTGATGAGGTGCTTGCATAGCTAGCCTTGTAACGCTTCGTTGGTCTTCACTGATATTTTCTTCATTGAGAAGGACATGGCAAAGACCACCTGGTGTCCCAGCTGACACCAGGTTGTTCCCACTGACTCATGTAGATTTGGCAGAGGCCTGGCTGTGTCTGCTGGATCATGCCACTGCTGTTAATTTGTGTTTGGTATCCTGGCATTACTATACTAGACTGTTGGTAGTCTGACAAACGGAGATTAGAATCACCCCAAAGAACTACTTCTAAAAAACAGATCCATATCCCCTTGTCCTAGTTACCATCTTTTCTCCCCTTCCTTTGGATGGTGGTCTAGAAGGGGGGTCAAAATGTTTAAGAACCCTTATTAAAAGTAGTTTTAAAAAAATCTAAGCCTACAGGGATTGTTTTTCTTTTGGAAAGGTAAGTGGGGATTTTTTTATTAAAAATTCATAAACGTCCTCTTGGGCTTTACAAAGGCCTGACTTTAGTCACCCTCTAGTACTTTCTCAAGAGTCTAGTGTCCCCTAATGACCCAGGTTGGCCTGATGGCATCGCCAGTGTCCTAAGCTCTTTTCAGGACATTTAACAGCACCTCAAAGTCGCATCATCCAGTCTCCTTCAGCAGCCCTGTAGTCGACCATCTGAATGGCTGAAGTGTGATAGGGGCATAGAGAAAGGAGTCTCCAGCAGCCTCTAGCCTACCACAAAGTCAAGTGGCACTGAAGTCGTGGTCCCTACTATTAACTGGTGGAGAGACCGATTGCCTATTTGTAAGTAGTCTACATGAGTAGATTTTAGCTAAGATAGATGTGAGTCTAAAATAAGATTCTACAGCCGGGCAGTGGTGGCGCACGCCTTTAATCCCAGCACTTGGGAGGCAGAGGCACGTGGATTTCTGAGTTCGAGGCCAGCCTGATCTACAGAGGGAGTTCCAGGACAGCCAGGGCTACACAGAGAAACCCTGTCTCGAAAAACCAAAAAGAAAAAAAAAAAAAAAAAGATTCTACATATAACCTTTAAATACAAATTTTAATTTTTGCTTAAATATAAAACCAGTTTCATTACACTTCTTCCAGTTCTCCAATGTGCCTGTGCATAGAGCAGTGTCACAGGACACTCAGATCAGAAGTACAGCTCTAGCTCTCACATGGCAGGAGAAACCAAGCTTCATGGAGTTATGCAGGCTGGACAGTCAGCAGCCTAGGAGCTTCACGTTTTAAAAGTCCTATTTAAGTTTTGTTGTTATTTGTTTGTTTTCTATAAGGCAAATTTTAAGAATTTCTAATAATGTGTTAGAGTCAGGTATGCCTTCTTGGTTTTGTGGTGCTGAACAATTAAAGCTTTTATTATCCTTTTGGTAGTAGGTCATAGCTCTAAGTCTCCCTACACAGCCAGTGAAAATGCCTGTTCACATCCACGAAGCCACCGACTAGCTGCTAGGGCTTCTCCATCCATCTCCCTGACCTATGACTCTCCTGTGCTGAGGGGGCAGAGCCCTCCTACATTTTCATGCTTGCTATTGCAATGGAAACCTTGGATGCTGTCATTGGAAGCATGGGCCCCTGGCTGGCACATCCCCACTGGCCTCACATGTCCCTCGTTCCCTTGTTCAGACTTGTGCTAAATCTATACTGAAGCCTTCTCCCAATGAATTCCAGCGTTGCATGACAGAAGAAGCCTAAGAATATAGTAACCAGGCTTCTGGTGATTGACTTAGCATTTTCTCACTTTAGCTCATTTCTTAAAGATCGTTAATATGTAAATGCGCACTGTTCCTAGAACTGTCCTGCAGTTGGAGCATGGAGCGTGTTCATGGAGAACACACTTGGGTAGAATTTATCATGTAGGTAGTGCCAGAATCAATGAAAGCCCATAGCTTTTACATTTACGTGTTATAGTTCTCTCACACAAGGATTGTATTGCTTAAGATTACTTTAAACTTTTAAAAATATTTATTTATTTACTTATGTGTGTGCATGTGAGTACATGTGTGTTTACATGTGTGTACATGTATATGTGTGTGCCTTTATGTACATGAGTGTGTGGGTGCCCACAGAGTCCAGATGAATCAATCTGCCTGGTTAGAGTTACAGGCAGTTGTGACCCATCTGACATGGTGCTGAGAATTGAACTCGGGTCTTTTGTTTGGGCAGTGCATGCCCTTAACCACTGAGCAACCATTCCAACCTGGTTAAAATAATTTACTGTGTCTAGTGCCTAGTGCCTCCTAGATTACAGGAACAAGCTAGACAGTGTACTCTCCCCTCCCCCCCCCCTCTGGTTTTGTTTGTTTGTTTTGTTGGTTTTTCAAGCCAGGGTTTCTCTATGTAGCTAGGCTGGCCTTGAACTTGAGGACCCACCTGCCTCTGTCTTCCAAGGGCCTTTGCCATGGCCACCAGCCCCAGCTCCAGCCTGCAGTCTCACTAACACCCCGAGTGCTGAGAGGCTCTTCTTAGCTGAGAACTGAACTTCATATCCACTTTCCTGTGGCATTTTATCACATGGATAATATATTTAAAGGAACCACATATTTTTAATTAAAAATTATAGATGAAGTCATTAAGTTATCTATATTTTGCATGAAGCTTTTTCAAATGAATAACTATTTGTATAACGCTGTAATAAAGTCATAGATCTTAAACTAATTAGAACCTTCTCTTTTCTACAGATGGCGGGTACCATTGATATGACTCTTCAAAGCGATATTATGACAATGTTTGAAAATAACTTTGATTAAAATTCAGTTTGTAAATTAACTCTCAACTTTAAATGAAAGGTAAAAGTGTTTACAGTGCGCGTGGTAAAGTGATTACTTTAAACACCAGAATGTCAATCACAAATTGTGTTCTGACTGCCCTAAAATAATTAAATATTTTTCATTTACATTTTTAAGAAAAATGTTCTTTTAATGACATAATTTATAAAAAGTTTTGTAATTTTGACCTCTAAAAGTGAATGGATTTTATTCATTCTAACGAGGACTGTCAGTGATGTATTATAGTCCTGATCTAAGTAAGTCTAAAAGAGATCATCTGATTGAAAAAAAATGAAGAATATATAAAAGTATAAAACAGGTTTTGTTGAGTTTTTAACTTTTGTTATTTGTCTGAACCTGTCTGTTGGTTTGTTTGCTTGTGTCCTTGTTTGAGACAGGGTCTCATATACTCAGGCTGGCTTCGGTGAACTCAGCGTGTAGCCAAGGCTGGCCTTGATCTCCTGATTCTCAGCTCTAAAGTGCTGGACTCCAGAAGGGTGTCATCATGCCTGACTGAGGTTTTTACTTTTCAAAGAGATATGTGTCTGCTGTCAGAATTCTAACAGAACTTCTAACAAGAAATATTTGGTTTCCATGTGAGTCACAGTGTGTCAGATTCCCTGCTGTTTCCATGTTTACATTTCATACTGCCTTTTGTTTAAAAGTAATATTAGCTATGATTTGAAAGGTATTAAATTTTAAACAAAATAATAGTAAATATTGTGTATGCAAGCTTCTGTAGGAATGTGTCAGACATTTCTTAAAATGTGTAGGTGATAGCAATGAATATTTGCCTAATTAGGGGAAATTATAGCCTATGAAACATTGATGTCTTGTCATTTTTCAAACTACTCATGTCTAAACCATATGTATTCTCATTTTAAATTTTAAACCTTTGAACATTTGAAATATAACCTGATTAAAGCAATGCCGTGATAATATCTAAAGTACAAACTCAAAGTGTGTCCAGACAGAATAGTATACACCTGCTGTCCAGACAGTATAGTGTATGCCTGCTGTCCAGACAGAGTAATGCACACCTGCTGTCTAGACAGGGCAGTGCACACCTGCTGTCCAGACAGAATAGTGCACACCTGCTGTCCAGACAGGGCAGTGCACACCTGCTGTCCAGACAGAGTAGTGCACACCTGCTGTCCAGACAGTATAGTGTACGCCTGCTGTCCAGACAGAGTAGTGTACGCCTGCTGTCCAGACAGTATAGTGCACACCTGCTGTCCAGTCAGAGTAGTGCACACCTGCTGTCCAGATAGAATAGTGCACACCTGCTGTCCAGACAGAATAGTGCACACCTGCTGTCCAGACAGAGTAGTGCACACCTGCTGTCCAGACAGAGTAGTGCACACCTGCTGTCCAGACAGGGCAGTGCACACCTGCTGTCCAAACAGAGTAGTGCACACCTGCTGTAATTCCAGTACTTGGGTGGCAGAGGCAGAGAAGGAGGCACTGCTGATAGATAACTCAAAGCCAGCCTGGTTCACATAGCAAACTTCAGATTCTGGTCATAGCCAGACCATGGCTGAAAAGAACCGAGAGGGGGAAGGGGAGAGAGAGACTTTCTGCTTTCATGAAACAGCCAGAATTAAAGTAATAGCTATTTTATTGTACCTAGTTTCTACTTTTTAATTAAAAATTTTATACAATATATTCTGATCACAGTTTTCCTGACCCTAACTCCTCCCAGATGCTCCCACCCACATAACTCCACCTCTTCTTTCTCTATCATTGGAAAACAGGCAAACAAACCAGAATATAAATAAATAACACAGAGAAAGTGCACGCACGCGCGCGCACACACACACACACACACACACAATGATAAAAACACAAAGTCAGAAACCACAATAGACCAGCAAAGGCCCGGGGGAAGCCCATCAAAGCAATGCCAGACGAAAAGGCCGATCCAAACCACTGAGGTCAGTTTGCATCGTCCACCTACTGCTGGGTCTCGGCCTCCCCTTAAGTGTGGTGAATATGCCCAGCAAGACTTCATTGGAGAAAACTAATTTTTCCTTTGTGAGCAGATGTCATTTGCAGCTAATTTCTTGGTTAGGGCGGGACCTGTGTCCACTTCCCCCTCTCAGCATCAGGTTTGAACCTGTGCAAACTGTGTGCTGGCACAGTCGGTGAGTTCATGCCTGTCAGTCCTGTCGTAACCAGAGGACACTGTTTCCTGTAGTCATCACCTCTGATTCTTACAATCTTGCTTCCTCCTCTTCCACAGAGCATCCTAAGCCCTGAGGAGAGGGCTTTGATGAAGACATCCCACTTAGGACTTAGAGATCCAAAGTCTCTCACTCTCTAAACATTGTCCAGTTGTGGGTCTCTGTGATAGTTTCTATCTACTACAGGAAGAAGCTTCTCTGTGATGGCTGAGTGAGACACTGATCTATGTGTATAGCAGAATATCATTAGGAGTAATTTTATTCCCATGTTCCCTTAGCAAAACAATAGTGTGGTTTTCTCCTATGCCCATGGCCACCCAAGCAGTGTTGGGCATGGGTTCCATTTCATAGAGTAGGACTTAAATCTGATTAGAGAATGATTCTTACAACGTATGCTGTTTTTATTGCACCAGCATGCCATGCAGGTGCTCTCATCTTAGACCACTAGTCTTGTGGCTGGGTTGATGATTGTCTTTCTCCTCTGAAAGCATGCAGAGTGTCATCCAGTACCATAAGCACTAGTCAAGAGGGATGTAGGTTCTAGTTAGGCACCAGCTTGACTTTCCTGTGATCAGTGAGATATATAAGTGTTGTCTTTAGCAATGGACCTACCATTTGTGGAGAGCAGCCAATATCCTTGGCAATAGCCTGAGTTGTTTGGAAGTTTCATGGGACCCTTTGGCCAACACACCAATGAGATATCACTCATTTCTGGCACCGGAGGTTTTGCCTGGCACTGAGAGATGTCTAATTGAGGCACCATCTCCCATATTATTTGGTGATTCCATTTAGATTTCTTTCATATATGTATTTATTTAATAAGCAACAATAGTAGGTTTCCATATGACCCCCTCAGACAGCCCTTAGTTGTCTCTCCCCATTTCCCTCTTTTACTCCTTTCTCCTCACTCTCCCTGTTTAATGTTTCCATTCCAGTCTCCCCTATGAGTGAAGCTTACTTCCTCAGATGATGGGCTGAGATGAGAGTCCTACTCAAGCTCTGCAAATACATGGCTTGGGCTGAGCCCAGAGCTTCTTTTTTTCTCTCCTAACTATCCCTAGGCCTAGACCTGGAAGCTTCTAGCCCTCTGTACAGTCTAATTTTCCAAGTTGACTGATTAAATGCAGCTTCTCTTGGCTTCTCACTGAATTGCTCTACTTGGCCTCATACTAACTTCAGCAATGTGTTCTACTCTTCTGGCTACCTATCACTCTCTGGCTTGTTCTGTCTTCACCTGTGTCTAGCTTGTTCTCTCTGCAATCTCTCTCTCTCTCTCTCTCTCTCTCTCTCTCTCTCTCTCTCTCTCTCTCTCTCTCCTCTTACAGTCTTTCTTTTTATGTGTTGTTCTTTTGTGAGCTGGGCATATCCTATCTCTGACTCATTCTGTCAAATCTTTCTCTGATTTGTTACATTATCTGCCCCTCAATTAGGGCAAACATGGCTGCTTCCTTCTACAAACTAGCTTTACCTTCATTGTTACGGAATAACAGTGTGTACTAAGGGTGTGTCTGCATTCCTGCCAGATCATACTGTAATCCAGGATGAGTCTGCATTCTGGCCAGATCACACAGACCTAGAAGATCTTTGGATGTGATCCCTTGCCAGAGCAGCCAGATTCCTAGACCAAAATTCATCTACGCTACCCCTTGTCTCTCAATAACTCTATATTCTATTTCCCCTTCCCCCTAGTACCTTACTCTGTATCTAACATCTGTGATTATAGCATACCTATCTAAGGCTTCAAAGCTAACATCTACATACGAAAGAATATATAGAATCTAAAGAATATAGAATCTGTCTTTTGGGGTCTGTGTTACCTCCCTCAGGATGATTTCATGTTTAGCTCCATCTATTTACCTGTGAATTTAATAATTTTGTTTAATGGCTGAATAATATCCCACTGTACAAATGGACCACATTTTTAAATGATCCTTCGTTCCATTGATGATGGACATCTATGTTGTTTCCAGCTTGACTTTTGTGAGTGAGAGCAGTAATGAAAATGAATGAGCAAGTATCTCTGCAGGAAGAAGCAGAGTCTTTAGGTGCGTGCCCAAGAGTGGGGTAGCTGGGTCTTGGGAGTAGAGCTATTTCTAGCTTCTAGGTGAACTGCTACACTGATTTCTATAGTGGTTGTACATGTCTGAACACCCACCAGCAATGCACGAATGTTCTCCTTACCCACATGCTCACCCGCACGAGCTACCATTTGCTGTATTGAACTTGGCTATTATGACTGGGGTAAGATGAAATCTCAAATTAGTTTTGATTTGCATTCCCCTGTTGAAAAAGGATGTTGAATATTTTTAAAAAGTACTTCTCAGTTGTTTGTATTTCATCTTTTGGGAACTCTCTGCTTAGTTACGCACCCCATTTTTCATTGGGTTGTTTTCTTAATATCCAGTTGTTTCAGTTCATTGTATGCTTTTGATATTAGCCATCTCCTGCATGTGTAGTAGTTGATAAAAATCTTTCCTATTCTGTGGGCTGCCCCTTTTTGTCTCGATGATGGAATCTTTTACCATACAGAAGCCTCTCGGTTTTATGAGGTTTCATGTATTAATAGCTATTCTTAGTGCCTATGCTAAGAGTGTTCTATTCAGGAAATCTTCCTGTGCTAACGAGTTCAAGCTTATTCCCAACTTTCTCTTTGATTGGGTTCAGTGTATCTGGCCTTATGTTGAGGCCCTTGGTCCATTTGGAGTTGAGTTTCGTGCAGATGATAAACATGGGTCTATTTGTATTCTTCTACACGCAGCCATCTGGTTGGCTAGGGGTGTATCACTCTTTCATGATTTTTTTTTCACAGAACCAAGTCATAGTTTCACTGAAACTTTGCATTTTTTTGTTTGTTTCTATCTCATTGATTTCAGCCCTGAGTTTGTTTCTTGCTGTCCACTTTTTGTTGGGTATAATTTCTTTTTGTTATTCTAGAGTTGTCAGGTTGATGCTAAGTTACAAATATGAGTGAGATCTCTCCAAACTTTTTGTGTAGGCACTTAGTGCCATGAGCTTGCCTCTTACAGCCACCTTCATTGTGTCTCATAGGTTTGTGTATGTTGTGTGTTCATTTTCATTCAATTCTGAAAAGTTTTTAATTTCCTTCTTGATTTCCAACTTGATTCATTTTTCACTCTGTAAAAAGTTGTTCTGTTCCCATGAGCTCTCTGCTGTTTCCGTTGTTGCTGGTATCCAGCTTTAATCCGTGGTGGTCAGATAGGATGCAGGGGTTATTTCAGGTTTCTTGTATCTGTTGAGACTTGCTTTGCATCTTAGCATGTGGCCAACTTTGGAGAAAGTTCCATGGGGTACAGAGGTGGTGTATGCTTTTGTGTTTAATGAATTGTTCTGTAAGTATCTGTTATGTCACTGGTTTGTAACATTGTCAGCTCCAGTAATTCTCTGTTTAGTTTTTGTCCGGATGACCTGTCTGTTGGTGAAAGTGGGGTACTGAAGTCTCCACCATCAGTGTGTGGGGTTCAGTGTGAGGTTTTAGCTGTTCTCGCATTTCTTTTCTGCTTAGTGCATGGATATTTAGAATTGCAATGTCCTCCAGGTACATTTCTCCCTTGATGAATATTTAGTGTCCCTGTTTCTTCTGATTTGTTTTTGTTTGAAGTCTGTTTTGTCAGATATTAAAATGGCTACAATCTCTTCTTTTGGGGGCCTATTTGCTTGGAATATCTTTTCCATCCCTTTACCTTGAGATGATATCTATACTGATATTAAGGTGTGTTTCTTAGATGCAGCACAAAGATGGATCCTGTTTTCTAATCCAGTATGTTCATCTGTGTCTTTTTATTGAGGGATTTGAAACTCTTCTTGAGAGTTAACAATGGGCAGTTTTTATTGGTCGTTCTTCTGTTGTTATAGTGTGAGTCCCACCCCCCCTTGTGACTTAGTGTTCTGGGATTATTCCTTGTGTTTTCTTGGGTGTGGTTAACCTTTTCAGGCCAAAGCACCTTCTGTAGAGCTGGATTGGTAGATAGATTCCAGTTAAATTTTTTTTTCTGATACTTTATTTACATTTCCAATGTTTCCCCTTTCCAGGTCTCCTCTTTGGAAATCCCCCACCCCTCCCCCTCCCCTGCCTCTATGAGAGAATTCCACCTCCCACCCACCTGCCCACCCATTCCCATATTCCCACCTTGACATTCCCCTTTACTGGAGCCTCTAACACCCTCAGGCCCAAGGGCCTCTCCTCCCCCTGATGGCCAACAAGGCCCTCCTCTGCCACATATGTGGTCCGAACCATGGGTCCCTCGATGTGTATTCTTTGGTTGGTGGTCCAGCCTCCATGAGGATGGGGGGGGGGCAATTGACACTGTTGCTCCCTCCATGGGGCTGCAGACTCCCTCAGCTCCTTCAGTCCCTTCTCCCACTCCTCCATCTGGGACCTCACTCTCAGCCCAGCAGTTACTGTAAAGTGAAACTTGGGTATTCCGAACTTTTGGGTTAATATCCACTTATCAGTGAGTACATACCATGTTCATTCTTCTGTGACTGAGTTACCTCGCTCAGAATTTAAATTTGGTTTTCTTGTGGAATATTTTTCTTTCTCTATCTGTTGTGATTGACAGTTTTGCTGGTATAGAGTTCTATGGAAAGTTTAGTCTGGGTTGGCATCGCTCGTCTCTTAGAATTCGTGGAGCATCCATCCAGGCCATGCTGGCTTCCGAGTCCCCACCGAGAAGACTGCCTTCACACATTACTTTTAATATTCTTATTTTGTCCTGTGTGTTCAGTGTTTTGATTACTGTGAAGAATTTCTTTTCTGGTGCTATTTGTTGTTCTGTATGCTTCTTGTACGTTGATAAGCACCTCCTTCTTTAGGTTGGGAAACTTTCCTTTTCTGATTTTGTTGAAAATACTTTCTGTGCCTTTGGCCTGGGTTTATTCTCCTTTCTGTTATTCATAGATTTAATCTTTCCATAGTGTCCCAGATTTCCTGGATGTTTTGTGCCTGAATGTTTTTAGATTTAACATTTTCTTTAACTGAATTATCTGTTTCTTCTACCTTGTCTTTAACACCAGAGATTTTATTTTCTCTTTATGCCTTGTGCTCTGTTGGGAGGCTTTCTCTGAGATTTTTGTCTGACTTCCTACATTTTTCATTTCTAGTTTTACCTCAGTAGGTTTTCTTTATGATTCTGTTTCACTTCCAGGCCTTGAACTGTTCTCATTATTTCCTTCCACTGTTCATTTGTGTTTTCAGAGGCCTCATTAGGGATTCATTCATATCTGTTTTAGGGTCCTTAGCCATATTCATAATTGCTATTTTGAAGTCCTTGTCTCATGCTTCAGCTATATTGCCTTTCTTATGGCTTACTATAGTAGGGTAGGGTTCCTGGGTTCAGGTGGAAACACGTTGCCTAGGATATTAATCATTGTGGTTTTTGCACTGCTGTCTAGGCATTGGGACTTAGCATGATTGAGGTGCCTGAGGATGCTGATTTCTGGTCTGGTCTTTGTTGAGTGAGTGTTCCATCCCTTGGCTTCTGTTGCCCTCTCTGGATCATGGGAAAGTGTGGCTGTGGGTTGTCTGGTAGGGAGTGCTTCTTAGGTTGGTGGGTGGCAGAGAGAAATAGAGAGAGAACAGGCTGAGAGCTGCTTCAGGAAAGATCCAAGGGGAGTTTCTCCATACATAGTAGTATAAATACTAAAAGGATAATTTTTCCACTAAGCTTCATCTTTAAAGAGAGGCTGTAGCATTTGGTGCAGACATTTAGGAGAGGCCAGAGGAGGGTGATGAAGAGGAAGAAGCAAAGATCATGGTGCATGAGCGTGGGGCGAGGAAAGGCTAACCAGGATTTATCTTTAGTTCAGAAACAACTTCTCAAAGTTTATTTCCTGTTCCCTAACATTTTAAAAAATACTGATAGCCTCTAAAACATTTTTTTAAAATAAATAGAAACATTACCATTTCTTCAAAACTCTTAGTAAAAGTACAGCTAAAGCTGTCTCCCTATCTGTGGTCTGTGGTCTGTGGTCTGGGGTTCTGTTCTCTCAGGCCTCTCGTTCAGCATGCAACAAGAAGAGCCAACTCCCCAGATCCCAAAACTCCCCATTTTTAGCTCTTGACAGTTAAATTATAGACATCACACATAAAATCAGGTAAATGTCTCTTTTCTTGTCCGTACATTTCCTTCTTTCTTTCTGCTTTTCATCTTAGCATCTTTCTTTCCTAAAGCCTTCTGTGGTAACTGGAGTGGTCTGTGGTTTGAACCAGGCTTCTGCGCTGCTTGTAGGAGCAGCTCGTTATCCCGAGCTCTGTTCTTTCCACTGTGTCTGGCTTATCCTGCAGCGTCAGAGTGCACAGTGGGCTCAAGAACATGCATGGGTTGGCACTTCCCAGGGGAGCCAATATGGCTCCTTCCACCCCAGGAACAGGTGTGCTGTCTTTGTGAGGCCGATGTATATTCTGCGGAATTTCCTCTGACACCCAGTCCTTGTTGACCTGGGGAAATGAGCAGTTCTTATCTTGATGTCTTCATGATCAGCAGCTCAGCAAACTTCTAAACCAACAGGAGGTAAATCACTGTGAGCTGTAGAGGGCACAGAAAAAGAACTCAGAGTCAAAGCTCGATTTGTTTATATGTACTTGGGCTTTGCCCATGGGTGTGGTCTTTGTATCACTGGCATGCCTGGTACCCATGGAGACCAGAAGAGGGTGACAGCTCCCCTAGAACTGGAGTTATATTTGATTGTAAGCTGCCGTATGGGTGCTGACTGCCCAAGTCCTTGGCAGGTGCTCCTAACTGACGCTCCATCTCTCCAACCTCAACAACCTATAATTAGGTATTAGAGGAGTGTCAAGAGAAAAAAAAAAGACAAGGCCAAATGCTAGTAAACACGAGTGTTTCAACCAAATGTTCTGAAAATAAAGAGGTCATCCAACAGTCAGCTCCCAGTGGACTACAGACCAATCTAAAGGGAGATGTGGGCCTCAGAAAAATGACCAGCATTTACCTGGGAGGTCATACGGGTAGTGCCTGCTGCTTGATACTACCAATGAAGGTGCATCACCCCAGTAGGAGGAAAGGGCCCCAGAAGCAGGCAAAAGAGTCAACTCATTGAATATGGAGAAGCTGAGCTGGTATCTTCACCCCTACCCTCTAGTGTCTTTGATACAGAACGGTACTCTGCATGCTACCGAAAGAGAAACATAGACACCAACCCAGCCACAAATCCTTTGATCTACAGTGGTGTCATGCCTGCAAGATATGCTAGGGCAGTGGTGGCACAGAACCTGTGGGAGTGACCAACGAGTATTTGATTGACCTAAGGCTCACTCCGTGAGATGGAACCCATGCTTGACACTGCTTGGATAACCGAGAACCTGTGACTAGATAGTCCAGGGACTTAGAAGAAAACCAAGTATACGCTTCTGGGGGTGGAGGAGGGAAGCGGGGATGTAGCAATTTTTAAGAAGTGCATCCTTCACAGGGCTTCACACTGCATGCCAGAAATGTTACAAAAACCACAGCCATATCTCAAAAGGCTTAAGAGATCACTTACTCTGAGCCAAACACAAGTGATTATGGCTAAGAACATGGATTCAAGTTGCCCCAACTAAGAGTCTGCCAACACGAAAGCCGTCACATGAACTCTCACAGTCACCAACACTGTCTCAGGTCAAGGCTTTTTTTTCAGTCATTATATCAGTGTGAACTTGGATATGCAGCTTGCAGTGTGAGGGGCACTCTGTTACAGGTTTCAGGTTTTATGTCATCATTTTGTGGCTGGTCTTGTCAATACAGCCCGAAGGTTTTTACCTGGTAGTTGAAAAGGATGTTAGGCCAGATACAGAAGTGGGCAGTGAATGCCTTTTAAATTAAGGTCGTCCAAGATAACTTGTCTATGGATCTGCAACATTCTATCCTAACTATCCATAATACAAATTCTACTTAGGGCATCAAGCCTCCTTCCCCTGCCACTGATGTCAGATAAGGCCATCCTCTGCTACATATGTATCTGGAGCCATGGGTCCCTCCATGTGTACTCTTTGGTTGGTGTTCTAGTCCCTGGGAGCTCTGGGGGATCTGGTTGGTTGATATTGTTTTTCTGTGGAGTTGCAATCCCCTTAAGCTCCTTCAGTCCTTCCCCTAGCTCCTCCATTGGGGGAGAGGAGGGATGGGATGGGAGGGGGTTGTGGAGGGGTAACTGGGAAGGGGGATATCATTTGAAATGTAAACCAATAAAATGATAAATTTAAAAAAAAAAAAAAAAAAAAAAAAAACAGGAAAAAAAATCTACTTAGCCAGTCGTCCCGGTAAGGACTTTTTAATTTCTTGAGCATCCTAGAAGTGAATGTGTTCTCCACTGGACCACAGAGTCCATCTATACTATGAAAGGATTTTAACATGTATGTGGCTTTTTCCTAAGAACTCCCACCAGTATCATTAAAGAGCAAAGTGAAACACAATTCTTCTCTAGTTCATGCCCTCTGTGCCCTCCTCACCCCAAGCCCTGCCTGGGAAATAGACCCCAAACTATACATCAAAACTGACTATATTTTTTAAAAGTCTATATTTTTAAATATTTGATTGGTTGCTTTGAGACATTTTTGCTTATCATAGGTTATTGTAACTATTCCCTGGCCTACTTCTCAACCCTATTGATTGTATCATTTGACTAAACTCAAACCTTCATTAACTCTGCTGCTCTGTACCCACAACACTGAATATGACTAAAGAAAAATTACACTATAATTGCAGTCTCCACTTTTCTGACTTTGCACTCAGACGAGCTATCATGTGGCCACAAGTCTGAGTTTTCATGATTTGTTCATTGTCCCTGGACAGTAGGCTGTACTTCACACCTCCACTCCCTTCGGGGGAATCACACAACAC
>CM052712.1:87152383-87232383 GCA_028551405.1 Uromys caudimaculatus
CGCGGGTTCGGGGCAGTACCTGGTGAGCTGTGGGGCGTGTCTTTGGCCCTCTGCTGGGTATTGCGATCTCCTGAGAGGGATCTTTGTCCCGGCGCTGATTAGCTGTGGGGCCCTGTGGCCCAAGCTGAGGTTTCCGGCCGTCGCCCCATTACAAATTCTTCACCTCCTTTACAGCCTTAAAGACTTTGTGTCACCCAAAGTCTTGATTAAAATGCAGCTGGCTCTTGAGACGTTGTTCGGAGGGTCTAGCAAGGATGCACAGCTTCCCACATACCACTGACTAAGGAAAGGCCCTCCTCCATGGGGCAAGTTTGTCTCTTTCACTCAGCATGAAGAGTCAGCAGTGATGAAGGAGGAGGCAGATAGATCCCACCCCAGCCAAGCAGTCCAACCACATCAATGTTGGTGACAAAAGGGGCTACGTGTGTCAGATTGTTCTCACAACCTCAAATGCATCTAGCTCTGTGAAGAATACAAGGGATATTACCTTTACACGATTTAGCCATTATTTTATGAATGAAAGCAACTCTGTGGACAAGTGTCTTGAGAATGTTAGTGTCCCAGATAGATTGGCGTGGAAGAAAAGAACACAAGATGGCAAAGTGCTATCCATTACCTAATTTTGATAGGGCAAGAAGCCTAGAGATGTCTCTTCCTGAGAAGACTTTCCTACTTAAGGATTCCCGCCCTGCTCTGGATTTAGCTGCCTGGATAAACAGTATCATCTGTTCTTCCATCTGGAGACAACCTAATTAAGGAGGAGGGAAAACTCCCGGTGTAATTTGTGACATGTATTGAGACTCATCTAAAGGAGTGCAAGACATGGCCACTTACTACTATATGTCATTCCAAAGCATTAATCACATTTTCCCAGAGTAGCATAAGTGGACAGTGAGTCCACCTATGACCGAAAGAATGTCCTGGTTGGTATTGTTGTCAACCCAAAGAGGGAGCCTCAACTCAAGAATTGTTAAGATCAAATTATCCTCACATGTCTGTGAGGGATTTTCTTGGTGCTAATTGAGATAGGTCCCAACCCACTGTGGGCAGCACCATCACTAGGCAGATGGGCTTAGACTGGATAAGAAAGCTAGCTGACTATATGAGAGGAAGTGAGCCTTCCTCCAAGGTTTCTGCTTCAGTTCCTGCCCTGACTTCCTTCAGTGGTAGACTGTTACCTGGAAATGTAAGATGAAATAAACCATTTCCTTCCAAGTTGCTATGGTCCAAATGTTTTATCACAATGAAAGAAAAGCCAAATAGAACAAAGACCCTGTGTATCACTCAACAATATTTCTGCAGAGACGTTGTGAGAATAGAGTCAAAGTACCTTCGTATCACCCCAGCAAATACTCAAAATCTATCCCTTAGGAGCCTGGGAAGATGCCTCTGGGCAAAGCAGCCACTGCTCAGGTAGGAGGGCCATCTCTCTGGCCTCTGCAGATGCCCACACATACATTGCAGACAACCACACAGACACAAAAGTAAAGAAAAGAAAAAAGAGCACGGTAGTTTTTAAAACCCAGAAGTGCCATATAGTGTAATGTGTTGTCTAGATTTACCACTGTTACCAGAGACAGCTGAGAAGCGACAACAGTTAACGTGTACTGTACTGTCACACGGGGCATCTGCCGCCTTAAATCCAAAGGAAGCGTTAGGGAACATAACACATCTGTGGGAACTTTAGCTAAATCAGCCCAAAATATGGCTGTTTGTCAAAGGATTTTTTTTCTCTCCCTCTACCTCAATTTGCATCTCTTTTAAAAATATTTCACGCTGACCCAGGCGATTTCTGTGAGTCGCCTCCATCTCCAGCTGCCTGGAATGCCTTTATAAACACGCACAAGCAGAGAGGCTCCTCACCCTGAGCTTAGCACAGAGGCGGCAGAGGAGGACAGACAGGAAGCCCCACACCGCAGTGTCCTGCCTGGGAAACCAGAACCCTGAAATACTTTTAACAGAAATAATAAGGGAAGAGGTTATCTTGTAGTTTGTTTTTCTGCATGGTCTCTACTATTGTCTGAAACTGTCAGTAAAGACAGGCATGGTGGCATATGTCTGAGATCCCAGTGTGGGGAGGCCAAGACAAAGGAGCCTGAGGCCAGCTAGGTCTACACAGCAGTACCAGACCTGGGCTGCTAACAAGATCCCATTTCAGAAAACAACAAAACCACTGTCAAAAAGGAAAGAAAGAAAGGAAGGAAGGAAGGAAGGAAGGAAGGAAGGAAGGAAGGAAGGAAGGAAGGAAGGAAGGAAGGTGAAAAGAAACAAAAACAAAAAAGTAAAAAACCGAAACCACCAGAGTATAAAACCACCAGAGTATAAAACCACCAGAGTATAAAAATAGTCTTGTTCCAGTGTGGTAAGGG
The DNA here is from genome assembly GCA_028551405.1 of Uromys caudimaculatus. NCBI lineage: Eukaryota > Metazoa > Chordata > Mammalia > Rodentia > Muridae > Uromys > Uromys caudimaculatus. Next base: position 87,154,753 of record CM052712.1, read on the forward strand.
TTGTCTCTGCGATGTGTGACAGGGGCTATGTTTGTTTTGTTACTGCGGCCATTTCTGTTTTAGTTTATGGATGAAATGTGAACCAAATATGTTACTATGTATGAATTCCAGGAAAAGGATGTTTAAAATTATTCTTTACGGACTGGGAGGAGCTGAGTAGGTGCTTTCTCTGCGAGCATAAAACCCAAGCCATGTGGAGGCAGACACACACAGGTCACAGGGCTCAATGGCCATCCAGCCCAGCCACTGGGAAACCCTGTCTCCAAACAACAAACCAAGGTAGAGGCTGCAGAGATGGCTCAGCAGTTCAGAGAACTTGTTGCTCTTTCAGAGGACCTGAGTTCAGTTCCCAGCACACATCAGAGAACTCATAACCACCTGTAGCTCCAGCTCTAAGGGATCTGAAACCCTCTTCTGGACTCATATGCACATGCCCCTACACACACACACACACACACACACACACACACACACACACATGCACACACACACACATATACACACACTTAATTAAATCTTTAAGCTGTATGTATATACGTATGCATATAGATAGATATGTATATGCATAATATATGTGAGGATATATACTTACACACACATATATATGTAAATATAGGTGTATGTATGCAAGTATGCATGAATACTTATGGAGTGGATGAAACAGGTGGTTGGGCCCTACAAAAATGTAAATGTGTTAATGTGTAAATGAGAATGTTAATGAAAATGTAAATGTATGTATGAATGTATCTGTGTCTGTGCATATTTGCTTGTGTAAAAGTTTTCCTTCTTTGAGTGAGTGTGACTTTCTTTTCCTAATTCAACAGAAGTTAATTACTCTAAGCCTCTCTCTCACCTGGCCATTGGGAGGTAAGGCTTCTCCGCAAGAGAGAAAGGAATCTTAGCAATAAATCCTCTACTGAATTCTCCACTGCTATATAGCATATGGGGGGTATATGTATGCCAGAGTTACTGATTCAGCCAGCCATTTGCTTAGGCAGTCTGCTGAACTGAAGGCATGTGGCATGCTCCACTGCCCTGGAATGTGCCCAGTCACTTTAGGGAGATGTTCCTGTCCCAGAAATTTGGAGGGAAGGGTCCAACTTCCATATTTAGGTTGGGGAATTGATCTCATTGGGGCCTCCAAATGTTAATTCCACAGATGGGAGGTGAAAGACCACCAACAGGAATCATGGTCAAATTAATTAAAGCAGCTTTTTCTTTTATTTGTGTACATGAGCTGTCTCCCCCTAAAGTGAGGTTCAAGAGATCAGCATTGGACATGGGTAAGATAAGGGGTTTTATAGCTCAGAAGTAGAGAGTCTCCAAAAGAGGGTTTGGCAAAATAGGAGCAGAATAAAAGCATAATGAGTTAGCCATAACAACCCCCTGAAACAAAGACATGGTGCACAGTGGTCATAGCAAAGTAATCATGACAAGGTGGTCACATCAAGTTTTTTAAACAAAGGCAGGGGTACCATTTCCTGGAACATGCATATCAGAATAAGCAGGAGGCATGATTATCCAAACACCCAAGAGGCAGAACTTTATTGATTACTGGGCATAATGAATGATAAACAGGGATGAATTGGACTTCAGATACAAAAACAAGAATATCCATTAAAAATTGTAAAGCTAGGGGCTGGGGAGATGGCTCAGTGGTTAAGAGCACAGACTGCTCTTCCAGAGGTCCTGAGTTCAGTTCCCAGCAACCACGTGGTGACTCACAACCATCTGTAATGGGATCCTATGCACTCTTCTAGTGTGTCTGAAGATAGCTGCAGTGTATTCATATCAACAAAAAATTGTAAAGCTAGAAAGAAAATAATACAATCCCATGAGTTGACAGTGGAGAATCCTTAAGGAAACAAACTTCTTCATTCAGGACAATGCACAGACAAGATAACTGTGACCTGGGCTTGGGAGATGGCTCAGTGGGTGAAAAGTATATGCTGTGTAAGCAGGAAGAACTGAGCTCAAATCCCCAGCACAAAAGGCTGGACACATAGTATGAGTGTCTGTGATCACAGAACCCCCATGAGGAGTTGAGAAACAGAGACAGGAGAATCCCTGGACATTCAAAGGATAGCTGTATTGGTGTGTGCAATACACAAACAAGGAAGACACCTGACAGGAGATCAAAGGCTAGAAGGCTGAAGCCCAAAGATGTCCTCTGACCTCCACATATACCAGTGATATGTGCGTGCTCACATTCACACACATTTACACAAGATTACCACGACCTGGCCAAAGACACTATTTATCTAAGATGAAACACCAAACTCATATTAATCAGTAATGCTTCTACAGACTTCTGTGAGCCACATTCTGAGGGCAGAGTAGAGGCACTCTGCCATTCATAATTAAGTTTGCATCTGACACCTTTCCTGGCAATGTTTTCATTCTGTGGCATTGTCAATCCACATTGGAGTGCCCTTCCCTCTGCTGAGTGACGATCTGACACCCTTGTGTGAGCTCCACTACTACACTGCAAACATATTTTCAGATGATAATTTCTCATTGGGTGTGTGTCAGCTAACCTTACAGTACCTGCAGATGCTTTTTGAAGTCCCACAATATAAGTCAGTCACCCTGAAAATTTGGTATCTTTCTGTGTTATACCAAAATAACTTTGCTTATTTGAGAAAGAAGATGCCCTAAGCCTCTGTGTTCTTAATTAATTAGTTTTGTGGCCTTCTTATGAAGTGTGAGGGCTGGCTGGCCACCAGGGATATCATAACCCCTGGAGCTAGAGTTACAGACAGTTGCCTGCTGCCCTGTGTGGGTGCTGGGAACCAAACTGGTCTTCTACAAGAATATCTAGTGCTTTCAAACACGGAGCTCTTCTCTAGCCTTTCACATGTTTGTCTTACATCATTATTCTATTGGATTCTTTCAGACTTAGTTTCAATCTGCAGACTCTTTCAAACCAGATTTTCAAATGTTGAAATTACTAAAAACAGAATACTGAGCTCTATTTGACTGAGTAAGATAAATCAAATTTACTTTAGAAGGAAAGAGATTTTCATATAGTAAGTTTCAAAAATGACAGACTCATATGGACCTGCAATAAAAATATTATGTTTATAGTACCCTGCCAAAGCCCTGAGCCAGATAAGCATTTAGACATTTTGACAAAATCTTAAAGCTTATCTTCCTTATTATTATTTTAAAGGATTGTAATCTTTTATCCCATCCAGAAATTCAATCTATAAGATTCAATCTATACAATAACTGTTCTTAGTACAATTAGAAAATATATAATATATCCATTTTTATATTTGATATTTTGCAGTTTCTGTGAATTCTGGCCCCTTGTTCTGCGTTTCTGGAGACAGGAGGGAGATGAGTTCCTAATGGTGATAGTCAGAGGTGCTTTCTCACAGGGCTCTCTTTCCAGTCATAACATGCAACTATATAGCTTTTCTTAATAAGAGATTTTTCTGAACTTTTATCACTACTGCTCTGTAGTACAGCTTGAGATCAGGGATGCTGATTCCCCCAGAAGTTCTTTAGCCCAAAAGTTCAGAACGCCCAAGTTACACTTAACAGTAACCGCTGGACTGAGAGTGAGGTCCCAGATGGAGGAGTTGGAGGAAGGTCTGAAGGAGCTGAGGGAATTTGCAGCCCCATGGAGGGAGCAAGAGAGTCAATGGGCCTGACCCCCGCCCCCCCAGTCCTCCTGGAGTTTGGACCACCAACCAAAGAATACACATTGATGGACTTATGGTTTGGACCACATATGTGGCAGAGGATGACCTCAATGGCCATCAGGGAGAGAGGAAAGGCCCTTGGGCCTGAGGATGTTAGAGGCCTCAGTAAAGGGGAATGTCAAGGCGGGAATATGGGGGATGGGTGGTCGGGGGGGTGGGGTGGGAGGTGGAATTCCCTCCTAGAGGCGGGTTGGGGAGGGGATGGGGGGTATCCAAAGAGGAGACTCAGAAAAGGGGAAACATTGGAAATGTATATAAAGTATCAAAAATAAAAAAAGGAGGAAAAAAAAAAAAAGAGATTTTTCATCGTTGTTATTTTTGAGACAGGGACTCGGGTAACCAGAGCTCACTATGTAGCTGAGGATGACCATGAACTTCTTTTTTAAAATATTTAATTTATTTAATTTATGTATGTAGGTATATATTGGTGAAATATGTTTGCAGTGCCCAAAGAAGCCAGAAGAGGGGGTTTGACTTCCTGTACGTGCAGTTACAGGCAGTTAATTAATATAAAATTAATTAATTTTATATGTATGGCTGTTTTGCCTGCCTATATATCTGTGTACCATATGAGTGCCTGATGCCCATAGAGGCCAGAAAGGAATGTTAGATCCCCTGGAACCAGAGTTAAGAGCCACAATGTGGGTGCTGAGAACAACACCCCCAGGTCCTCCAGAAGAGCACTCTGTGCTTTTAACCACTGAGCCATCTCTCCAGCCTCTACCTAGGTTTTTAAAGAGTAATTTCTGATAGTTTTCCACTTAGGAAGCCTTTACTTTTCTGGTTTGTTGCTTGGTTTTGAGGAGTCCTGTCACTATGCTGACCAATCAGAATGGCCTCAAATCCCTGATTTAGCTGGTTCCTGTCAGTGTCCAAGGTAGCTAGGCACCATGGCGCCTCTCTCCATACCTTGCTAGTACTAGTCTTGATATTAGTCAACATTTATTTATGTTTGTGTGTGTGTGCATGTGTGTGACATGGCACGTGCTTGGAGGGGAGAGAAAAAAAATGTGGGAATGGGTTTCTCCTCTTGCCACGTATGTTCTCAGGATCAAGCTCGGGTAGGCAGGCTTGCCGCTGGGAAGCAGTTTTAACCACTGACTGTCTCCCTAAGCCAACATTCTTAATGCTTCTTTTTCCCTTCAGGTATTCTTGGCGTCATCAACTGAGAGAATTTAAAAGTGAATACAGAGTCGTTGCACTGGATTTAAGAGGTTATGGAGAGTCAGATGCACCTACTCATCAAGAGAGTTACAAACTGGACTGTCTAATTGCAGACATAAAGGATGTTTTGGACTCCTTAGGTAGGTTAGCCTTTTAAAAAAATTGTGTGTGTGTGTGTGTGTGTGTGTGAGAGAGAGAGAGAGAGAGAGAGAGAGAGAGAGAGAGAGAGAGAGAGAGAATGAGAATGTATGCACACATATGTACGCAGGTACTTGCAGAGTCCAGAAGAAAGCATTGGCTTCTTTGGAGCTGGGGTTACAGAAACCACAGCTCTGAAAGAAAAAAAAATAGCCCCATCCCAGAAGCCAGCTCCTCCCCAGCAATCAGCCCTGCCTCAGCAGCCAGTCACAGTCCAGCACTATCTATCGGTTGCTAGAAACTCTTTAGAATGGATACAGTCTCATGAGCCACTCCATCCAAAGTACGTTTGTTGGGTGGATTGTGTGTGGGTGCCCACAGCTGCAGTGTTCACGAGTGCAGCGGCTGCACCATGTCTAGAAGGCAACATTCCACTGGTGGCTCTCCCTCCTCCAGCATTCATATTCTTTCACCTCCTCTTCCTTGATATTTTCTGAACCTTGGGAGGAGAGGGGATGACACAAAAAGTTCCATTTAGGGCTGAGCACACAACAGTCACAAATTCTCAGAGCTTGAGACAGTATCTAAAGTACAAACAAGAATTAATGGACTCAATAGTTTTTTTGTTTTTTTTTTTTTCTTGAAACAGTATCTTATGTAAGCCAGGCTGGCCTTGGACTCCTGCTTCTGCAATCGAAGAACTGGGATTATTAATTCGAGCTACTGGCCCAGTTCAATACATATTTTTAAAGTGTATAATTTATCGAAGGTATCTGGTAAGATAGTGGTAAATAGTTTCAGAAATGTAACTGTTTTATGAGAGAGAAAGACTTTACCTATCTCTTTACAATGATGTCAGGGTGTTTTTCTCGGCCACAGGGTATAGCAAATGTGTCCTGGTTGGCCATGACTGGGGAGGCATGATTGCCTGGCTGATTGCTGTCTGCTACCCTGAGATGATAATGAAGCTCATTGTTATTAACTTCCCACATCCAACTGTGTTTACAGGTGAGTTTCAACTTTTATTAAGCCACTTCCTCCAATGTTATAATTCTGTTATGCCCAGATCACAGGGTCCTCATAGACCACTAAAGACCACCAGGAATCCAACTGGTATGCAAAAGCAAAGATTCTTTATTCCACCTGGAGCTCAGACTCTCCAACCTTTCTAATGCAGTGGCTCACGGTGCAGAAACTACTGAGCTGGTACGAGCCTTGCCTTTTTATCATGGTTGCAGCAGGGAAAGGAACTTTTCAACTTGGCAGTTATGTGTTTGGTTGACATTTGCTTGGCACATTTCTACTGGTTAGTAATGATTTCAGCTTACTATGAACAATGATTGCTAGCTTAATCAATCTATTTTGAGAAATTAGGTATTTTCCCCTAAGAACTGATTGGTTGTTAGTAGGGGTGGCATGGCTGTTTGTTTAGGGGTTGTTGTGGTTGTTGCTAAGGTGATATGGTTCCTGAAACAAGTTGAAGTTTTTCCAGTAGCTGAGTTCATTCTAAGGGCAAGTTAATCATAAAAATAGAGTCAGAAAGCAAAATGGGGTTTGTTAAGTTGGACCCTTCAAATTCACCATCACCATTGACACTTTGGATTCAAAATAGCAAAATTTGGTTAGCATAATCTATTAAAAGTTAGTGAAGTCTGGGTACATTCAGTGGTCATATCTGTAATCTGAGCACTTGGGAGGTAAAACAAGAGGGTGGGGAGTTCAAGGCCAGGCCGGGCTATACAGTGAGACTAGGACTCAATGATAGATAGATAATAAATAAATAAATAAATAGATAAATAAATAAATAAATAAATAAATAAATAAATACAACCAACTGAACAAATGTGGCACATGATACATGATGCTAGACAGCTTAATTTGTTGGTTTGTTTTTTCAGACAGTGCCTTACATTGTAGCCTAGGCTGAGCCTTCAATATTTCTGCTTCATCCTCCCATGAGCTGGGATTACAGGCATTTTCCATCAAGCCCAGCTCTTACCGTGGTGTGTGTGTGAGTGTGTGTGTGTTGTGTTGTGAATTAAGCCCTGTTCTCTACAGTTGCTAGTGAGGCTTTCTACTGAGCCACACTGACAGCCTAACACTTTTAAACCTTCCTGGAAAAAAAAAATCTAAGAAAATTTAGCTTCCTGTTTGCTTATATAATTTTATTCTTTTTTGGACAGCATTTCATTTAACTTGGAGAGGAATAAGGGAGGAAATCTGGTTGCAGTGCTTTGAAAATCATAAATCCTGGCAGGAATTAATTCTCCTCTTTTCTGAGTCCTTTAGCTATTGAACACAAAAGTAGTCTTTAGAGCAGTAATCCTCAACTGTTTAAACTCAGGAATTCTTTTTTTTTTTTTTTTTCCCGAGACAGGGTTTCTCTGTGTAGCCCTGGCTGCCCTAGAACTCACTCTGTAGATCAGGCTGGCCTCAAACTCAGAAATCCACCTGCCTCTGCCTCCCAAGTGCTGGGATTAAAGGCGTGTGCCACCACTGCCCAGCACTCAGGAATTCTTTATGCTCTTAAAATTATTAAAGACCCTGAGGAAACTTGTTTATCCAGGTTATATCTATAAGTAATTACTACTTAGGAAATTAAAATGGGGATATTTAAAATATATTTATATATCCATTCATTTTTAAAGGCTATTACATGTTCACATAAACACTGCATTTTGATGAAAACTAACTAGACTAAACTAAAGTACTAACTACACTAACTTCACTATTTTAGTGAAAAAAATATTTCACATTTTACAAATCTCTTTAATTCTGGCAAAGCAGAAAACAGCTGGACTCTTCTCTCTGCTTCTGCCTTCAATCTGTTGTAAAATGTTCTTAGAACAGAAGTGTGAGAAGAGATCTGGCCTCACACAAATGTGTCTTAAGAAAAGGCACAAGTATTTCCACATTCCCATCTTCTCCTCCTACCCAGCCCATGACCACGCCCACTCCCAAGTTCATGACCAACTCTTCTTTAGCGGTTGCTGTTACACATACATGTGAATGAATAAACATATAAACACAACCACTGAGTTTGTTGAGTGTTGCCATGCATATGTTTCTAGGACTGACTACTTGGTGTTAGATAACTAATCACGGGACTCATCCCCAGGGAAGACTAGTTCTCTCTGAGCAGCTGTAGCTCTTCATCAAGAGATGGGACTCCATGGGATTTCTCCTAACTATACGGAGATGGCAACTGGTGTTGGAATCGTTCAGGTCTTGTTTAGGCAAGTACCCATGTTGTTGAGATCTCATGGGTGTGGCTTCCCTATCATAGCTTAAAGGTATAACCTCACAGCAGACCTGATCCTCTCTCTGGCTCTCAAAAATCTTTCCACCCACTACTCTGCTTTCCCTAATATCTCTTGAGCCTTAGGTGCAGGAGCTAAACTGTAGATGTATCACTTAGGGCTGAGCATCCCAAGGTCAGTTGTTCTCTGCATTTTGAGGCCTTTTGTAATGGTCTCCATCTGTTGCAGAATGAAGCGTCTTTGATGAGGTAAGAAGTAAGAGTTATGCTTATCTGTGGGTATAAAGAATACAGTTAGGAATTACACTGGTTTGGGAAAGTGGCAGCAGTAGGTTCTCCTTAAGATCCATAACCTCACTAGCCATGTGTATTTGGCTAGGAAAGCTAGAGTGCTTTAATGACCTTTCAAATAATTGAGGGTTTTCTTAATACTTTACCAAGCTAAAAAAGTAATCATTTAATAAAGATCAGTGAGAATGTAACGCAGATGTTGAGCTCTGTGGCTCTCTGTAGCACTTTGAATGGCTCTTACTGAATTATTTGAATCATCATGCATTGAAACATCATTGGCTTGCAAAGTCATTGAGACCTTCAACACCTGGCGTGTTTTAAAAATCACATTAACTAATGCAACAGAAAAGTCTTTAATATTGAAATTTTCTCTAGCTCCTAGCAGCAGATTAAGATGTTTCAAAAATTCTTATTTTTAGCTAAAAGTCTGAATTGTATCAATGACAACAGACACTGAGGTTGTTTTCTTTTAAGTTGCCCATTGCAGTCATTTTCAGATTATTCGTTGAGACTGTGGCCTACACCTCAGATCTCAGCCTTTAGGAGGCAGAAGCAGGAAGAGTTCTGTGAACTTGAGGCAAGGCTGGTTTATGTAGAGTGATAGGGCTGCCAAGTGATCTACATGGACACAGGATAGTTAGTACATTTTTCCAGGAAAAGTGGTGTTCCATTTAAAAAAAAAAAAGCATCCTCTCATTAATTGTGCTGTACATGTGCTTTCCTTTACGTCTTGTTTTGAGTCAGGGTCTCATTCTGTAGCCTTGGCTGGCCTTGAACTCATTATGTAGAACAGACTGGCTTGGAACTCACTCTGTAGACCAGGCTGTCCTCAAACTCATGGAGATTCCCCTGCCTCTGCCTCTCCAGTGCTGGAGTTAAAGGTGTGTGCCACCTGGTGACAAGTGCTTCTCTTGAGATCACTCTTATATTCAGGTGAATAGCAGAATTATTATGTCCTCTATTTTTGGTCATGTGGTCTATTAAAAAGATATGCTCCAAATTAAGGTTTTGTTATCTCATCATTAAGTGAAACTGGCTTTTAATTGGATTAATTAGCTGGTTTATTTACCACAACTGTGCAGTGATGAAGACCGCAATGACTGTTAGTGTTTGTTGTTAGGGTCACTGTTGACTTATGCTCATACAGAAGGTTTTCTCTACTGTTGCTTTTGTGCCATCAGTGCAGATTTCAACATGGCTAAAACAAGCAAATAATGCCTTAGTATTGTTATGAAATGGACTTATCATCGATTGGATACTGCAAAGGATTTTGGGTACCCACAAGGATGCTCAGAAACTTTCCTTTGAGGAGAGGACAGTTTTGAAGGGAACTCTCAAATGCTTAGTAGTTGTACTGGCTGGTTTTGTGTGTCAACTTGACACAAGCTGGAGTTATCACAGAGAAAAGAGCTTCAGTTGAGAAAATGCCTCCATGAGATCCAGCTGTAAGGCATTTTCTCAATTAGTGATCAAGGGGGGAGGGCCCCTTGTGGGTGGTACCATCCCTGGGCTGGTAGTCCTGGGTTTTATAAGAAAGCAAGCTGAGCAAGCCAGGGGAAGCAAGCCAGTAAGTAACATCCCTCCATAGCCTCTGCATCAGCTCCTGCTTCCCGACCTGCTTGAGTTCCAGTCCTGACTTCCTTTGGTGATGAACAGCAGCATGGAAGTGTAAGCTGAATAAACCCTTTCCTCCCCAACTTGCTTCTTGGTCATGATGTTTGTGCAGGAATAGAAACCCTGACTGAGACAGTAGTGACTAACATCCTGTTGACGATGTTTATATTTGGCTTTGGCAAAATTATAATTTTGTCCTGTTCAAGTATTTCTGTTGGGTTTTCTGAAGTTCAAGTACTCCTAGAATGCACAGCAATTATTTAGGAAGCAAAAGGTTCAGAACTTGGAGCTGATGAGGTGGCTCAGCAGGTAAAGGCACTTGCTACCAACCTTAATGAGCAGAATTCCATCCCTGTAACCCACATAGTGGTTGAACTGACTCACTGGTTGTTCTCTGATCTCCATAAGCATATTAAGGCAAGTGCACACCTACACACAAAAGAACATACATAATTAATATTTTTTTTAAAGTTCAGAACAACATCTTTCTATTTCTCAAAATTAAATCATTGAGGATGTCAGGGTCCCAATGGGCTATACAGATACTGCCTATTTTCACTCTTGGGCTGAATTTTAGGTACACTTCTACCAACTGATCTCTGTTGAGGTAGGGCATCATGGATGTTTGGTGCTGAGATGTCCTAAGAGTTGTTACACTTTTTCAGTTAAATCAAGTAACAGAAGTCCAATGGCATGCCTGCTGAGTCATCAGGACCCTGAAGTAGGTGCTATTTGTTAGTGGTGTCATATGATAAAGTGTAATTCTTAGCTTCATAGGAAAGGTTCTTGGAATAATTATAGGACATGTTATCAATGACAGCTTTAACCCTGTTAGAAATAAGTTTGGGATTGGGAAGAAAGAGACATCCAATCCAACTGAAGCATCTGGACAAGCAAGTTTTACTCTTGATCAAGAGGGTGTGCTTGGAAGAGCAAACAAACCAAGGCAGGAAGTCAGTCCACTAGGTTCTTATTTTAACTCAGGTGGCACCTGTGGCTTTTCCCCATTGGTCAGGGTCTGATCTCACAGTCTTAATTAGCTAGTTTGAAAAGAACTGACACACAGGAAATGAAGGAAGGGGATGGGGTCACTGTACCAAGGAGAAAGGATCACTATTTGGGACCATCAAATTCCCAGAATATCCAGCAGACCTTTGTGTAAATAAAAGTTTTACTTGGGGTGAGCAAGTAAACGTGTATAGGCTGTGGCAGTAGTGGCACATGCCTTTAATCCCAGCACTTGGGAAGCAGAGGCAGGTGGATTTCTGAGTTCGAGGCCAGCCTGGTCTACAGAGTGAGTTCCAGGACAACCAGAACTACACAGAGAAACCCTGTCTCGAAAAACCAAAAAAAAAAAAAAAAGTTACTTGTTCTTAACACAAGTTTTATAGTGTTTAGTAGGAAAGACTCATATTTGATGTTTCTTATAACCCTACCAAGTACTTTCAGATGTTTTGCCTGGATTTGTTTTCCTTCAGTTGAATTGATTTCTTTTAATTTAACAATGAATCAAGCCTCAACAATGAATTCACAAAAAGTCTAGCATAGCAATGGTCAGTATTCCTAAAACCTTCAGACAAAATGAAAAATAAAACCCAAGTCTCCACAGCAAGCAGAACAGAACACAGTACCAGTCAGACTGTGTGTGTGTGTGTGTGTGTGTGTGTGTGTGTGTGTGTGTGTGTGTGTGTGTGTGAGAGAGAGAGAGAGAGAGAGAGAGAGATCAGATTTCTCCTGCTTTGTCTTCAGTAATTAGAATACTTACCATTCCATTCCTACCAGGCGGCTCCTCCTCCTGACTCATCTCACCAGCCTCCTCCTGCCCTGAACACTGGCCACACTGGCTTTCTATCTGTTGCTTGTATATCTCACTCAACACCAGGACCTCTTTGGCCGTTCCTGGATGCCCTTGCTTGGTTTTTGCATATCTGACTCCCTCTCACTGTTCAAAACTAAGCCCACCTGTCAAGTGCCACATCCAGAAGGCTTCTCTGGCCATCTCTATTGATGATCTTTCCACCCTCTGTCCCCACTGTCACTCTCAATAAGATTACCTTGTTCTATGTTCCATAGGATGCATGTGGCCGGGGATTGAAGCCAGAGCTTCATGCACATTAGACAAAGCACTCTACCACGTATACATAAGTGTGCAGTGAAGCCACCAAACTGGACCACTCCATAGGTAGAAAGAAAGGTTTATTGGGGATCAATAACCTATTGGGAGACTGCCAGGGCTATCTCTTGGGTTGGGGTGGGAGTGGCCAAGAGAAGAAAAAGAAAAGGAAGCAGGTTGTATATGGCAGTCAGCGGGGGGGGGGGGGGGGTGTCTTTGAGATGATACTGGCTGTTTGGATTGACCAGAAACGAAATGCCCTTGCCCATGGTAGTTGACCTTTGGGAACAGAACAAGGGAGGTTGCTCATAAACAAAAGCCAGCCTTGAGGTTTCTGTTTACTCAGCCAAAGCCCTTCTGTTTAGGACATTGTCACCAGGACTGCCATTTTGAGGTGCCCACTTTGGACCTCATGCCACTGAGCTGTATCGCTGACATTGGAGTGATCTTTAAGACATTGCAGAAGATCATCTCTCGAGAACCTTTTCTGTTTGTTTATTGCTACCCTCTTGGCTTGCAGTTGATTAAAAAATTATCAGTGAATGATTTTCTAGATACATGAATAAATACATAGAAAACATTCAGCTCTTTTTGAGGATCCATGATAAGGACTTCAATTTAAGTCTGTCTGTAAGCAAACTATTTTAATCAACAGGAGAGTACATCACAATACATCCCTAAGACGGTTGTCAGGTCTGGGGTATTGAGCTTGGAGGACTCAGGGTAATCTAGGCTTCCTGCTCCCCAAGGAGTGAAATCTTCAGAAAGGGGAACTTCCTTTTCACCTGAAATGCGGTACATTTCCTAAACACTGGAAATGCCAATCAAAAGAAAAGAAAAAGGGGTATATGGAAGCCTTGCTTGTAGATTCTCTAGTGGGATTGTCTAAAAAGGGAAATGGTAGTAGAAGAAGTTCTCTCAATAATAACTAACTTGCATCTCTTAGATAATGGCTAACATAGCACTTTAATTTCAGAGTACATACTGTGGCACCCTGCCCAGCTGTTCAGATCCAGCTTCTATTACTTCTTCCAAATACCGCGGCTCCCAGAATTTATGTTCTCAATTAATGATTTCAAGGTAAGTCAAACAAATACTTACTACCATTATCATTTATGACAAATATTTTAACGAAAATCCATCTTTAAGGATGAAAAATGAAATAAAATAGTAAGACTCAATTAGTAGGTTTAGTCACTGTTCTATTGTTGTGAGGAGACACCATGACCAAGGCAACTTACTGTTGAAGGATAAGTGGATTATGCTGTGAACCATGACATTGTGTTATTAACTGGCAAAACCTGTGTTTACTTGTGGTGTGGCTCAGCCCTAGCACACACCTTAAATCCAAGATCTTTCTGTTTATTGCAAACAGGATTAAAGTCAACCATAGATCAAGAGGTGGGGCAAGCAACCAGTTGACAGATAGTGATCATAGGAAAAAACCAGAGAGAGTAAGAGGCGTCAGGAGGACAGATAGAGAGATGCACAGGAAGTAGAAGGGAGGGGACATTCAGTTTGAAGTGTTTTTTGAGCCATCTTGGGGAAGGAAGTTTACTCCTCTTGGGAGGTTAGCCGTGGAGGAAGGTCAGCTGGGTGCTTTCTCTGCCTCTCTGAGCTAGGATGCTTTTGCCCCAGCATCTGGCTTTCGAGTCTTTATTGGCAAAATTGAACATTTGAGATGATTTAAAAAAAAAAAAACTAATAAAAGATAGCATTGAGTTGAGGATTCTCTTGCAGTTTCAGAGACTCAGTCCATTATCATCACAGCGAGGAGTGTGGTAGCAGGCAGGCATGGTGCTGGAGCAATAGCTGAGAGCTCATATCTGATCCATAATTTGCAGGTAGGGACTGGTGTGGGCTTTTAAAACTTTAAAAGCCCACAGCACAGTGGCACCTACTCCAACAAGGCCACACCTCCTAATCCTTCCCAAACAGTTCTATCAACTGGGGACCAAGCATTCAAACATAGGAGCTTATAGAAGTCATTCTCATTCAAACCACACAGTAGGTTTAAAAGATGTTCTATCAGGCTTACTTAGTTTACTTAGTTAGTTACTTGTGTTTGAAAGCCTGGCTGTTCAGCTTTGTACAAGAGCTTGTATCTTACTGTACCGGCTAGAGTTTGAATCCAGTAATTTTCTCCTTCAGTTGAAGAATTAAAAAGCAGGGAGAAAAAAAACTTTTAACAAGACAGGTATCAGTAGAAAAATCTCAAACACAACAATCAAGAGCAAACAACACTAGCAGTCGAAGGTATTTAATGGGAATGAGGAAACACGCACATGCAGCAGAAATACAGAGAAAAAGACAGATTGGGAAACCCAAAACCCCATCTCTTCTGGAGTGTTGGGGTTATTTAAGCCTCTGAAAGGTCTCTCTCCCCTAATTTAGGGTCGGTCAGTTTGAAGAAAGACAGAATGGCTGGTTGGCCCATATGTTGTTTTAAGCTGCAAGGTTTTTGTATCAGGTCAGGAAGGTAAGAAGCAGCTGGCTATCTTGAAAGTTTTATTGTGTAAATATGTTAAGCAGGTCCATCAGCAGGGCAAGAGAAAAATCCCTTAATTTAAACTTTTTTTTTTAATTTAAGTTTAATTTCTCAGGCTGTTTTAAATTTCTGGGCTCAAGAACCCTTCTGCCTCATCCTCCTGGGTAGCTAAGGCTATGGTGTCATACCAACACACCGGACTGTTAGGATTTTTAAAATTGATTCAAATCCCTTGTTTCTTTGCTTTCTTTTAAAAGGGCATAGTGGCACACACCTGTAATCCCCGCACTGGGGAGGCAGAGGCAGAAAGACTGCCACAAACTTGAGTCCAGCCTGGCCTACACAGTGAGTGCCAAACCAGCCAGTTGCTGTCTTGATAAACAAGCAAATAAAGTTGAAGCAGTTAGGTTGCCTTGAGGGAGGACACACTCCCTCCCTGGCTGCTTCGGTGTGGTGCCAGGCTTTCCCTGTGTTTCCAGATGCTGGTCTAGAGGCTTAGTTGGGTTTTAACTTGACAAGGATTTTCAAAAGGGGATAATATGCATTTCCTCATGTGTCCTCTCAAGTAAACCAGTTGTGTCTGGCTGTCTCCATTTTAGTTACAGTGGGTTCCTGAGCTGTTAGCCCAGCCACGGTTTCCTGGCACCATGCCAGGTTTATGTTGCTACTAGGTTTATTATTTCAACACAGTATGCAAAATGGTGATTTTCTAATTCAATCGTTCTTTCTGCTTTTGATCAACTGGGATTTTTTTTTTTTTTTTTTTACATCTTCTGTTTGGTGTTTTTTGTACATCTTCTGTTCTAAGTACAAAATAACAGTATACATGTTTCACATAACGAGTATATATTTGATATGACAATAAATACTAGTCATTATTGTTTCTGAGGCCCACATTATTCTATACCAGCCAAGTGGGAGCCCCTGCAGTTTGGCTTCTGTTTCGTTGTTGTGTAATCCCTTAAACTGATACTATTTAATGTTTTACTTGGGAATCCGTTACTTCCTGTCCTAGTCTGGAAGCATTCAGTTATGCATGGAACTGTTATTTATTTTAGTGGGAAATGGTATTTAGAGAAGACAGTGTGCCAAGGTGATCATTGTTTTCTAGATGTTTCCATCACACAGAATCTGTGTATAGTTTTTATAAAGAATAAATGAATCATGAAATCTTACTTGTATTTCCAAAACAAACTTAAGGCAGGATTAACTTCTTTGATATTACATAAAACATTTGTAGCATTCCAGGCCTTAAAGAGAGACTATTCAGAGCAGTCTTACTTGTCTGTCTGTCCGTCTGTCCATCCTGCTCCCTCTCTCATAGGAGACCATTTTACCTAATGTTGTTTATCTCTTTACTTTTTTTGTAAAGCATAACATAGCCTATAATGTATGGTGCGTCTGTGTAAACAGTTGTAAACATGCATGGGACGTAGCATTCCGAGAGGAGATAAGGGTAAGATCCCGAGGAAGAGTAGAATACAGGGAAAGATGACAGCACTCATAAACAGGATATAAAGTTAATTGTTTCTCTAGTTTCAACCAAGTCATAGGGTTTTTTGTTTTTTGGTTTTTTTTTTTTTGAGATGATAATTTAATAATATTTCTCCCTTCCTGTATATATGTGTGTATATACATATTCCTATACATAACCTAGTCAATACATATAATATTATTGTATGTATGTCTTCAGTGCTGACCATTGGCACTGGACAACCAATTCGTGTGCTTTTCCTTGGGGACAGCCACCTCTCCTGTCCCCAGCTTTCCTCTGTTTATAGAGTTGAGGCCCCGTGGGTTTTTCTCTGTCTGCTGTGGTGTGTCCATCGATATCATCCTGGTTCTGCTCATGTTCTGGCAGTCTTGCCGGTGAGACTTGTGGGTGCAGCTTCTGACATTCCTAGGAGACAGTCTCACAGTAAACTCCCTGATCCTCTGGCCCTTACAGTCGTTCTGCCCCTCTTCTGAAATGTTCACTGAGCCTCAGATCACATGGAAATATTTTTGTAGATGTGTCCACTGGGAGTGGGCTTCATGATTCTGCATTTTGATTGGTTGCAGCTTTCTGTAGTGATTTCCATCTGTTGCAAAGAGAAGTTTCTTTGATGAGGCATGAAGTCTATACTTATCTGTGGGTGTGAGGACAAATATTTATAGGTCGTTGTTAGGGATTATGCAGGTTTAGTAAAGTAGAAGTTGTAGATTCTCCTCTAACAACCATGACTTCTCTAGCACTGAGTTAGCGACGTTTCCAGTTCCAGCCATGGTGTCCCTCTTGTTTGACAGATCCTAAGTCCACTTAGAGAGCAGTTGGTTACCATCAGGCTGTAAGTGACATTATTGCACCCTTACTTAGTGTTAGCTTGTCACCATGATCCTTGAGGTGGCTCATAGGTATCACCGCTGAGTAGGGCTGCTGGTGGCTTCCCTCCTTTGGAAGCTTACATGGTACTAGTCCTCAGGGAGGGGTACTCAGGTCAGGTTCCAGCCTAGGGATCTCTGAATCCTGTTTCTGAAGTGCCTGGTGTCTTCTGCACAAAGATTTACTTTTCAACCTTTGGAACAACCAAGAACAGTGGCAATAACCTGAGTGATTTGGGGATCACTTAGAGAACCTTGGGCAACAATTCGCAAGTGGGCTTCTCGTGTCTGGTATTGGGTTTTTTGTGAAGTGGTCTTTGACTCTTGGAGCACTGCCAATTCAAATTCAAGTCTATGTGTATTTATATATAGGATTATATGTATCATGGGGTTTTAGGTAAATAGCTAATAGTAATTTTTTTTGCAACTTTTCTAAACATCCTTACTGTTATTTTATCCACCCCTTCTTCTGTACTGACCTCCCTTCCTCTCCCTAAAGAACACCCCCCCCATCTCCCAACAGATCACATGCACCTGCCATTCCCTTCTCTATTGCTCAGCAACACACACACACACACACACACACACACACACACACACACACACACACACGATCCTGGCAATGGTCCTGTTTTCCTTTCCTTGTTTCTATAGCTACTACAGGATATATACTCACATCTGATGATTTGGAGCTAGGAGCCTCCAATAAGAGAGAACATGACACATTTGTTTTTCAGGGTCTGGGTTACCTCACTCAATATGATTTTTTCAAGTTCCATCGGTTCTCTCTCTCTCTCTCTCTCTCTCTCTCTCTCTCTCTCTCTCTCTGTGTGTGTGTGTGTGTGTGTGTGTGTGTGTGTGTGTGTGTGTGTGTGTGTGTGTGTTGGGAAAGTACATAAAATTCAATTGATAATGGGCATCTAAAACCTTAATGGAAGCTTCAGGGCTTCAGGTGTCCATTGTAACTGTGTAGAAGTTCACCGAAATATAGTTTGAGACAGAGCAAGTGCTTGTTGTAGTGGCTACCTTAATCTACCTGATGATACTTTTATTTTTGAGTTTATTACAATAAAGTGATTCCCAGTGGACAGTGGACAGTAGACAGTAGACACTAGTGTCTACCCTAGTATTCTGTTTATTTCGTTCTTTTTTTCACCCAGTAATGTAGCCTAGTAATAACTTCAGGTAAACATATAGAAATTGTCTCTATCTTTACAAGTGATACTAAGAGCACTTAGTACACCAGAGTGTGACTGAACTAGAATTTATTCAACAAGCATTAAATTGATGGGGATTTAGTTTTCTTCTGGTCATTTTAAATTACAAATAATATAATTAATCACCTCATGTTTATGCCATTTCACATTTTTGCGTGTGTATTTTTGTATAGAAGGACTCACATGTGAAAAACTGTCCCATTTTTATTACTTGTGCATGTGGTGGTGTGAAGGTGAGAGAATTTCCACTGGTCAGTTCTCTTCTTATACCACGTGCATCTTGGGACTTGAACCCAGATCCTTGGGTTTGGCGGCAAGTGCTTTTACCTCTGAACCATCTCAGGGGCCTCTAGGACTCACATTTTAAACAAATACGACAATGGCTCTGAACAGATTGTCTGTGCGTTGGGAAATGACGGTGTAGAACAGTGCTCCATGAAACGAGGGTGGGTCACTGGGGCAATTTAAAAGCTTGCCCGTGGGATTTTAAAGCCAAGGGACAAAACTGGAAAACACCAGCAGAGGTGGTAAGGACACTAACAGTCATCTCCTCAAACTCCCACTTACTTAGGAAACTGCTGGGAACCAGGGGATGAACTGGGCTGTGAAGTAAAGCGTCTGCTACTATGGTTTGAGTAACTTTGAAAGAAGGATCTTTCTGGTCACTAAATAGAAGCTGAAATATGAAGGAAGGGTTTGGCAGGGGAACTGCCTGGCAGGGTCTTATAGAACATGAAGAGGCACCAAGATAGGGTGCTCTTCAGTGGGGTGAAATATGCAAAGAGAACGAAAAGGAAGAATAAAGCAGTCAGGAAAGCAGAAATGTGAATTGCATCCATAAGCAATGAGACCTTGAGCTAGAGCAAAAGCTAAAAGTTATCACTGTCTATCAGCTACCATGTCCCCACATCAGCTACCATGTCCCCAACATCAGCTACCATATCCCCCCATCAGCTACCATGTCCCCACATCAGCTACCATGTCCCCACATCAGCTACCATGTCCCCACATCAGCTACCATGTCCCCACATCAGCTACCATATCCCCACATCAGCTACCATATCCCCACATCAGCTACCATGTCCCCACATCAGCTACCATGTCCCCACATCAGCTACCATACCTTCACATCAGCTACCATATCCCCACATCAGCTACCATATCCCCACATCAGCTACCATGTCCACCCAACATCAACTGCTATACTATCTCCCCCATTTTTTGAGACAAGACTTATGAATTCCAGCATAGCCTCGACTGAACTGGTATGTAGAAAAGATGATCTTGGCTTCTGATCCTCTTGACTCTACTTCCAAACTGCTGGGATGACAGGCATGTGCTACCCTGCTCAGTTTAAGCAGTACTAGGTCTCAAACCACGTTTTTGTGCATGCTAGCTAAATACTGTACCAATTGTCAGCCGCTGGCTCCCTTTAAAGAGCTTATTATCAGATAACTGACAATGTTAAATTATCCTCTTTTGCTTAATTAGGCTTTGAAACACCTGTTTACCAGTCAGAGCACTGGCATCGGAAGGAAAGGACGCCAGCTGACAACAGAAGATCTAGAAGCTTACGTTTATGTCTTTTCTCAGCCTGGAGCACTAAGTGGTCCAATTAACCATTATCGAAACATTTTCAGGTCAGTATAATTTCTTTTAGGTTAAGTAAAATATTTGATTATTTTAAATTAAGTTTATTGCTTATTTAGAATGTCACACACATTTCCCCCCAGACACAACATATTCTGTGTGTGTATGTATGTGTTGTGTGCCTGTGCATATGCATGTGTGTATGCATGTGTCTGTATGTGTGTGGGCATATGCATGTGTGCATGTGTCTGTGTATATCTCTGTGTGCATATGCATGTGCATGTATATCTCTGTGGGTGTTTCTGTGTGGGTGTATCTGTGTGCATGTGTCTGTGTGTGTGTCTGTGTGTCTGATGTGTGCACACACATGTGCATATGTGTGTGCCTGTGTGTGCAATGTACATCTGTGTGTCTGTGTGTGCACACACATGTGCATATGTGTGTGCCTGTGTATGTGCATGTGTGTGTGTCTGTGCACACACATGTGCATATGTGTGTGTCTGTGTGTGTTCATGTCTGTGTATATCTGCCTGTGTGTGTCTGCATGTGTGTGTGTGCACACATGTGTGCATATGTGTGTATATATATGTGTGTCTGCATGTATGTCCGTGCACATGTATGCATGCATGTCTCTGTGTGTGCAGACATGTGCATATATATGTGTCTGTGTGTGCATGTGTGTGTCTCTGTGTGCACACACATGCATATGTGTGTGCCTCTATGTGTTCATGTGTATGTCTCTGTCTATCTGTGTGTGCACACATGTGCATATGTGTGTGTGCATGCCTTTGTGTGTGAGTATGTGTGTGAGTGCACATATGTGTGCATGTGTGTGGGTATGTGTGTGTGTGTGTGTGTGTGTGTGTGTGTGTGTGTGTGTGTGTGTGTGATGGTGATGTGCTCATACTACACAGTGCCTGTGTGGCAGTCAGAGAAGACAACTTAGTGTCAGCCTTCACCTTCTAGCACTTTGTTTGACGCAAAGTCTCTTTTGTTTTTCTGCTACACTGTGAGTATGCACTAACTGACCAGCAAGCTTCCAGGGGCTCTCCTGTCTCTGCCTCCCATCTCTCCATAGGAGTGCTGGGACTACAGATGTTTACACTCCTTGTTTGCCTTTGCATGAGGTCTGTAGACTTGAACATGTGTCCTCATGGTTGTGGAGCCAGCACTGAGCCATCTCCCTAGACCTAGACCCAATATTAATAAGTTTCTTTCATAGAAAATTTAAAATATGGGACAGTAGAGAATAAAAGGTCCCCATGTGGCCATTGCTTGTTTTATTCATAATTCTAGCCTCTTATTCTTTCCTTTTGAGTAGATTAATTTTTATTATAGTGTAATGATCATGTATTAACTCACTCAAGAAACACGCTTAAGAACATGACACGTCCTGGGCTGTTGGCACTGGAGGTACAATGTTGTGCAAAACAAGACAAGAATGCTGAGCTCACAAACCTTGGCAGAAGAAATAGACACTTAAGTCAATAACCACAGTCATGAATCCATGGTTACGAACATACAGAAAAAGGCTTTGAAAGAAACCCAAGGCCAAGGAGAGTGGGCTGGAAGGGGACTAGAGCTGTGTGGGAAGACAGGGCTGTGACTTTATGCAGCATGCGTAGGGCTGGTGTGGGTGAAGTACGAGTTGGGAGGACAGGAAGAGTGTGGCACCAGGGAAAACAGGAGTCGAATATTTTCAGTATCTTTAAACCAGTATGGAGGATAAAAAACAAACAAACAAAAAATCTACCAATTCCAAAGGAATCAGAAAAAGAGGGGAAAGGCAAAGAAACCAACATGAACTAAGATAACCAAGACAACGGTAGCAGCCAGGCATATTGATGCCAGCACTGGAAAGGCTGAGGTATGAGGATCATAAATTCAAGGCCAGCCTGGGCTACACAGTAAAATCCTATCTAAACAAACAAAAAATTCAGCAACTCAGTGTCTTGGTTTCGTTTCTGTCATGTGATAGAACACTATGATGAACGCCATTTAAGGGGAAAGGGTTTGTTATAGAGATTATAATCATGACCGGAAAGTCAAGAATCCAAGACCCCACCCCACCCCCAGAAAAGTGTGTTTGAAGTTGGCTGTACGAGGAAAAGCAGTCTTATCTTTCTGCCCTTTCTGGAGTATTTTGCTTGTTTGTTTTTACTATAATTGTTCTCTAGGAATACTTGCACCCAGGAGAAAGCACTGTAAACTCCCGGAGATATGGAGCCTGTGAATGGCAAATTTATGACTTTGTTTGGATTATGTTGTTCTTTTGTTTTCTTCTATAGAAGTGTTTTACTGCATAGCCTGGTTGGCCTTGGACAAAATTCAGTTTTGTAAAAGTTAAATACGATTGGTTTTGTGTGTGAGTATGTGTATGCGTGTGTGCATGTGGGTGCGTGGTGAGGACTACCCAGGGTGGCACCACTCAGCAGCCATGCACCTTGCTTACTGAAATGATTTCTTACTAGGAAGCAGGAGACCCAAGAGGCCTTCCTGCCCTGACTCTGCAGACTGTAGTGCAGGCTACCCCCTCTGCTTTACACCTGGTGCTACAGATCCAAGTTGGTTCTTTATTGAAAACAGCTGTGAAGTGCTACATTTGATGAAGACCTGACACAAGTCTTGTTAGATAGGAATTATTAGATTCCTTTTTCATTTTCCTTCTTTAGGGGCTTATTCATTTGTTTTCAGATAGGATCTCAAACTTTGGCGCATGCTGTCCTAAAATTCTGTGTGGCCCAGGCTAGCCTTGAACTTGCAGTGATGCCTGCCTTTGCGTCTTGAGTACTGTTCACTAACACTCAGCATTGTGGGACAGCCTTAGTGCCCAATGCAGTGCTTCACAATTATTTTTCTTTACCACCTCCCTAAGGAGCTTTTAAAAACATTTCCTCCAAATTCACCCTCCCAGGAACCAATTTTCAGCCCTTTAGGAAGAGATAGTATTATCCTCTTTGAGGAATGCACAACCTTCGTGAATGTTATCAAGAATGTTACTCAAACATTCCCCAATGGTTCTCAAGTCAGTGTGTTTTGATTTTATAGCTGCCTGCCTCTCAAGCATCACATGGTGACTACGCCGACACTGCTTCTGTGGGGAGAGGAAGATGCATTTATGGAGGTCGAGATGGCTGAGGTCACAAAGATTTATGTTAAAAACTATTTCAGACTCACCATTTTGTCAGAAGGTAGCCACTGGCTTCAGCAAGACCAGCCTGACATAGTAAATGGACTGATATGGGCATTCCTGAGAGAAGAAACAAGGAGAGACTGACTTTGTCTCCTATGGGGAGTCTTTCATGGAATCTCCAAAAACCTCTTAAAAACTTGTTCCTCAACTTATGTTTTATTAGAAAAAAAATACTGTTTTAATATGCTTGATTATAAATAAATATAGTGAAACATGGTACTGAAAAAACAATCTGTGTTAATTCTTTTCCATCATATTTGCACAGAAAAACATCTGCCTTAGAATGCACAATTGTACAAAAGGTACAAAAGGCACCTGGAGAAGATGACTCACATTTTAGCTCCTTGGCTCCTTTATCCTGTTAACATATGGTACCCTTCACAAACATTCATGATATGAGCTGGGCCACAGTATAACTCTTCGCTTCGCCACATCTGCAATGGTGAAGATTTTAATTTCATTGTTAAAACATTGTTTCTACTATATTTTCTAGCCATTAAAAACTTCAGCATCAACTCCTGTGGCTTTATAATCTATAAAGGAATCTGAAAAACTTGGCCAGATAAGTCTTTCTGGAAATGGATCTTAAGTTCTATTTATGATGAATGATTAAACTCTATTTGAAACTGGTATGTGCTACATCAACCCATGAAAATATCTTTTTACCCCTTCAGTGCAGTAAGAAATTAATACTATAATTCCTTTGAACACTAGAATCTAAGTTTTACAGGGCAAGATATAATTTTTTTTAAGCTGATGTACATTGTCAAGAATGGCCTGCTGAACTGTAGGCATTCTGTCTTAGTCAGGGTTTCTATTCCTGCACAAACATCATGACCAAGAAGCAAGTTGGGGAGGAAAGGGTTTATTCGGCTTACACTTCCATGCTGCTGTTCATCACTAAAGGAAGTCAGGACTGGAACTCAAGCAGGTGTCAAGGAGCAGGAGCTGATGCAGAGGCCATGGAGGGATGCTGCTTACTGGCTTGCTTCCCCTGGCTTGCTCAGCCTGCTTTCTTATAGAGCCCAAGACTACCAGCCCACAGATGGTACCACCCACAAGGGGTCCTCCCCCCTTGATCACTAATTGAGAAAATGCCTTACTGCTGGATCTCATGGAGGCATTTTCTCAACTGAAATCCCTTTCTCTGTGATAACTTCAGCTTGTGTCAAGTTGACACACAAAACTAGCCAGTACACATGCAAACACTTTCTTATGAATAAATGCAGTATCAAGACCCTTAGCAGACTCCAAACTGCAGATGCCCCAAACCCTCTATGATAGATGCTTTTCCCATCTCAGCTAAGCCCTTTCCATGTACTGTGGCTGTGATTCTTTCAGTCTGAGGTATGATGATCAAGTTAGCATGAATCTCTTCTCTGTTTTCACAGCACACTTTTTTTTTCCCATTCCTCATGGGAAATATCTACCTTTTTAATTAAAAGTAGTATTTATGGCTTCTCTTTGGCATTTTGGGGCCATTAGTGGGTGAGATTAAATAACATTGAGCAATTTGTGGATTTTATTTTTCACAAGTGATTCACATCAAGACAGTCGATCTGAAAGTTGAGTGGACAGAGGCACTCGCAGCCCCGCTCTCCTGGGCAGAGGTGGGATGAAACTGAACAGAGGGCGATTTTATCACACTGCTCAGACCACTGTATAACTTAAAACACTTATGCATCATTTCTGTGATTTTTTTTTTCACTTCATATTTTTAAACCCTGGTGGACCACAAGTAACTAAGACCATGGATGAAGGGTCAGGGACTGACTACTACAATGTTATAGTCAAATGTTACGCCACGTCTGACCCACAGAGTATAAAAGAAAAATGATGTGAGAACTGTTTCTTAAGAATCATCTACAGTTGTTATTGTTGACCCATGATTTGGACTACATATGAGGCAGAAGAATCACCTCGATGGCCACCAGGGAGAAAGGAGAGGACTTTGGGCCTGAGGGTGCTAGTGGCTCCAGTAAAAGGGAATGTCAAGGAGGGAATATGGGAATGGGTGGGCGGGTGGGTGGGAGGAGGAATTCCCTCACAGAGGCGGGAAGGGGGAGGGGACACGGGGTTTCCAAAGAAAAGGGGAATCATCGGAAATGTAAATAAAGTATCAAAAATAAACAAAAACAAAAACAAAAACAAAAAAAAGAATCGTCTACAGAATGCAATTAAAGACAGCTGAGGGAGTAGACAGTGTGGTACGGTAACAAGTCACAGGAGGGAAACAGTGCTGCTCCAGTCACTGCTGTCCAGTGTCTTGGAATATTCTCTCTGGCAAGTCACAGCACCTTAGTGACATTTCCTTCATTACAGACAGTCCTCATAGTGACAGGAGAATGTGGAGTGTCCTCAGAATTCTCATTGTGCCATAGTAGCCCCTAGGCACAATAAAAGCTCAATTGTTTACAACCTACACTGGGGCCTCCTAACAAAAGTGCACAGTAGGGAGTATGGCCAACTTAAAGATATGAGAACAAGCTTTAACCTGTAACTTTGTCAATTCCCCTTGTGTAATGTTGGCACCTGGAAGTGACCTTCCCCTGAGCTCACACCTTGCTTATCAAGCTTTGGTAACCATAGCTCTTCCTGTTGTAGGGCTAGCCTGTTAACAGATGTGAACTCAGGGACCTAAACAATCACTTTCGTTCTGGGGAAAGGAATTCAGATTACCAATTAGCAAACACGGCAGGGATCCTCAATGCAGCAAGGTCAGGATTGTGACTGCTTCCAGATCTAGAAGAGAGTCTAGTTCACACTAACTGGGCTCCATGACTTCCCGAGGACCACGGGAAAGAAGAGACTCGTCTTAGAGACCGAGCTGACACAGTTAAGTAGATCTTATTTTAGTCAAACTTTTTTTTCAGTTTAGAATGTTGACTGGTTCATGGAGACTAATCTTAATATAAACCCCACATGCCATAGTCAATTCTGGCCTATTAGAATTAATGTACCCTAATTTTGTTTCTTTGTAAATGACTAATTTTGTAAGGGTTGGATTTCATTATGGCGTGTCACAGGTACACATTGTGCTCTCTTCTCATTCCTCCTCTTCCTCAGCTGCTCTCTCCCACCCCCAATGCCCCTCCCTCCCCCCCCCCCTTGCTGGTTCCCTCCCTTCTCTACCAATTTCTTCTCTCCTGTCACAGAGTCTATTACTCTCTCTTCCCCACCTCTTCCTCTCTTGTATGGAAAAGGGCTCATAACACAAATTCTTAAGGCGCCCTTCCTTACACCTCTTGGCATAAAGAGAATGAAATCATCAAAGAAATCAATCTGTACTCTCACAGCAGCCCACAGCAAACTTTACTGGCATTGTCACTTAAGTTCTGAAAGTTGCCATTGATATTTATTCATTCAAATTCATATCTCCTTAGTAAGTACATAGGAGCAATATAATACCAGAAATTGTTATGTGAAAATTTACTAGCCATATATGACCAAAACCAACAACACACCGTGATTGTTCTCTTGATGAGATTCTAACTCTCCTGTGGATTTTTTTTTCCTAATTTTAAAGGCAGTGCATCATTTCCTATTAACCAACAATTAGCTGTAAGGGTGCTAATTACATGCAAATGGAAATAGCCCTTGGATGTGGAGAAAAGAACAGCCATACTCTGAAAAGCAGGCTTCATGGCTCATCTGACCCAGCGCAGAGATACCACAGACACCGTGACCGAGGTGGAAGTGTGGGACAGCAAGACTGCACAGGAGGTGAACAAGTCCTTATACCCTCCGGCAGTGGCCAACCCCTTCACTTTCCACAGGCACCTGAGTGCTTGGCGCTGGGCCTGCACCATCATCCTGGGAACTGTGCTGGTGCCGGTGCGGGTGTCCTGCATTGTCTTCCTCCTCATCTTTCTCTGGCCAGTGGCCGTACTCTCCGCCATTAACTTGCCTACTCAACCTACCAAACCCATGAGGAGTTGGAGGAAACAGCTGATAAAGCCAGCCCTCATAGTTCTGTTTCGTTTGGCATTCTTTTTTGCTGGGTTCCTGATTAAGGTCAAAGGCAAAAAGGCCAGCAGAGAGGAGGCCCGCATCTTTGTCACCGCACCACACTCCACCTTCTTTGATGCAATTGCCGTTGTTGTGGCGGGGCTCCCTTCAGTGGTCTCTGAGAGTCAGCATATGAGGATCCCATTGGCTGGGAAATGCATCCTGTTAACTCAGCCTGTGCTTGTGCAACGAGAAGACCCGAATTCTAGAAAGACCACGCGGAATGAAATCTTCACGCGAGTGAAATCTAAAATGAAGTGGCCGCAGATTCTGATTTTCCCGGAAGGATTGTGCACCAATCGCTCCTGTCTTGTCACTTTTAAACTAGGAGCCTTCTCCCCAGGTGTCCCTGTGCAACCAGTGCTGCTTAGGTACCCCAATAACCTGGACACAGTGACCTGGACTTGGCATGGGTTCTCGAGCTTCCAGGTATGTATGCTTACTCTGAGTCAGCCCTTCACTAGAGTGGAAGTCGAGTTTATGCCTGTTTATACCCCAAGTGAAGAAGAAAAAAAAGACCCCATCCTTTTTGCCAACACAGTCCGAATCAGCATGGCAAATGCTCTGAAGCTGCCTGTAACGGATCACAGTTTTGAAGACTGCAAACTGATGATTTCCGCTGGTGCACTTCAACTACCTATGGAAGCTGGCTTGGTGGAGTTTACAAAAATCAGTCAGAAACTGAAATTAGATTGGGACAATATCCACAAGCACTTGGACAAATACGCTTCAGTTGCAGTCTCCTCAAAAGGAGGCAAGATCGGAATTGAAGAGTTCTCACATTATTTAAAACTCCCAATTTCAGAGCCCTTGAGACAGCTTTTTTCTCTCTTTGACAGGAATCAGGATGGAACCATAGACTTCCGAGAGTATGTGATAGGTCTAACTGTCCTGTGCAACCCTGCAAATACAGAGAGGATCCTGCAAATGTCATTTAAACTTTTTGATCTTGATGAGGATGGTTATATAACAGAACAGGAGTTGACAACTATGCTTCGGGCAGCTTTCGGGGTGCCAGACCTAGACGTTTCCACACTCTTCCAGCAGATGGCTGGCAAGGATTCAGCTCAGGTTTCATACAGGACTTTTAGGAGGTTTGCCCTGAAGCATCCAGCCTATGCCAAATTATTCCATTCATACATAGACCTCCAGGCAGCCTATATATACTCATTACCAGGAGAAGTATAACTATTTCCCTAATATTAAGATGTTCGAGGCATCCTTGTAAACAGGAAAAGAACTTTTAGGTGGAAATGATGAACTAAATAAAAATTATCCTTTGAGGGAAAACTCAGTGGTTTTTATTCTAGGTAGCATGGATACTGTCTTGGAAAAAGCACCTTGGGGAGAAAAGGGCTTCCATCTTTGAGGAAAGCCAGGTCAATCACTCAAGCAGAAGTAGAGATGGGAACCATGGAGGGGTGCTGCTTACTGGCTTGCTTTCCATGGCTCACTCAGCATACTATCTTATACAACCCAGGACCACTTGCCTAGGGAAGGCACCAGTCACAGATGGCTGGGCCCTCTCAGTATTCAAGAAAATGTACCACAGACTTGTCCACAGGCTGGTCTGATGGAGACAATCCTTCAGTTGTGTTCCTCTCTTCTCAAATGGCTCTAGTTTGTGTCATATTGACAGAAACTAACCAACACAGATATTATATTTAAAATATGCTTGAGGAATTATACTACCCTTCTCTCCCTTAAGATAATGTTCATTGGGTACAATGGCATGTGTGTTTAGTCCTATCCACCCAGAAAATAAGAAGCAGAAACATGGCTTTACAACCTAGCAAATAGACTCAGATTTAAAAAGATTTACACCTTGCTCTGGGGTTTTCCTTTTCATTGATAATAAACTGTCCTCAAGCTCCTGTTTTTATTCTTAAATTATTTTAATATGAGATTAAGAACTCCAATGAGGGGACCCTGATTTTCAGGTATCATATAATGGCTCTCTACTGGGACTCCCTAGGATTTCTGGCAACATTTCTTTCTTGCTTTTTTAATTCTTTAATTGAGAGAAAACATCTTTAGAAGGCATCAAAAGGATTCTATATTGTACTATAGAGATACTTGCTCAACCATGTTTGGTGCTGCTTTATTCACAATAGCTAGGAAATCAAACATGTCTATATGTCCATCATAGGAAGAATGGGTAATGAAAATGTATTACATATACATGTAAATGGGGACATGGTAAAGAAATTACTAAAATGGCCACTCTGTGGTCAGGGGGAAGGTTCTTATTGTGTTTAGGAGAGAGAGAGAACAGGCAGAAACATCAAGGAAAGTCCAAAGCAGAGAGAATGAGAATAGTGAAGCAGGGGGGAAACTCTGCCTTTATAGAGAGAACGGATGAGTATCTGGGAGGAGGGAAGCCTGTGAGGCACAACAGCCTGGAAGCTAGCACACTAGAGGAAGAGAGGCTGTGGGGGGATGGGTGGGCCCGCAGGCTAGTATAGACACTGGAATTTATACTGGGTACTTGTGAATAGGGAACTGTAGGAGCCTAGATGCTAGCATGGATTTTGGTCTGCTGATAGGGGTGCCACAGGTGTACGTCAATAGAAAACTACATGTGTCACGTGTACTAGAGGCAATGGAAATGACTCCCTTTTGGCATACAAGAAATCTGGTTCACAACTTTCTGAGAAATATTTAATCTAAGCATCAGAAATATTTTTATGGTCCAGCTTAAGCTGAGCTTAGACTCAATTTTGGACCAAGTCAGGGACCTGCCTTTTTGGGGTGTTTTGGGGTACCCTTTGGACCTGATGATACATAATGGAAATTTATTTAGCTGTAAAGAAAAAAAATGAAATTATGTAATTTGCATGTAAGTGCATGGAATTGGGAAAATATATATGGGGGTAACTCAGGTGCAGAAATAAGAACACTTTATAAATGGATGGCATGATATGATTAAGGGGAAGGTTTTTGTTGCAGAAATGTGGGAGAGAACAGCCAAAGGCACCTGGAAGAGTCTAGAGCAGAGAGAGAAAGTGGTAGACTGAACATGATCAGCAGACTGGAAGTGGCCTTGAGAGAAGGAGGAACAGAGCAGAGATAGATAGATAGATAGATAGATAGATAGATAGACAGACAGACAGATAGAAGATAGACAGACAGACAGCAGGAGAGCAGAGGGAGGGAGGGAAGAAGGGAGTAAGAGAAGAGCATAGCTGAAATAGCAGGGTTATAAGGAGAGTAAGGTAAGCCCATGAGCTGGAGACATTTACTGTTGTGGAGGAGTTAGAAGGGCAGCATGCTAACTTGAACTCTGAAATGTGTAACAGGTACTTGTGATAATGAGGGAGCCAGGAGGCCAGCATGTACTTTGGTATGCTAACACATACCACAGATAGCACCTACGGTAGAAGGGAATTGGCCTTACAAGTTCCTGAGGAGTGCTGGATTTTTGTCTAACCACCAGGATTTGGAGAGATGGAATTTCATTTGGACCCGACACACTACACATTTGCACTAATAAAAGCAGATCCTAGCTTGGAGTCTTTAGAGTCACATGTTCGACTTAGAATACCTATAAAAGCCTTACAACTTAAGAAGGACTATTGGGGTTAGGAAGCCCTCAAAAAAATGGCAGATAACTTAACAGTTGTGATGTGAAGCCAGATGGGGCAGGGGAGTTAAGCAGGGAGCTGTGACTAGTGAGAGGGTCAACCTTCAGGTTTTCTTAATCAAAATCATTTATTCCTCATGAAAGACCCTCGTAATGAGGAGACCCTCACTCAAGCCTCGGGATAGCACAACCCCCCCAAGAAACTCATGAGAGACCATTCTTGCTGCAAACGCACGAGGTTTATTTGGGGAACCAGTGCACTGGGGCCGAGCTTGTAACCCTAGCAAGGGCAGAGGAGTTCGACCCTAAGCAGTTAAAGTCAGGGGTATTTAAAGGAAAAAAACACAAAGCGAGGGGTGGGGAACGGAATTTGTATTACGGGGAAGTACAGAATGTTCCAAGGAGGCCACAAGACAGTTATAAAAAACATTTTTGTGGTTAGCTAGTTCCTGGAACAGGCAGTTCAGACCCTGGGGCCAGATCAGGGTCAACCGTTTCTCATGGGAGAGTGCAGTCAGGTGGGGTTTTGCCCAGGCATGCAGTTTCTAGTCTCAGCTCTATGTTTGCTAGGGGTCTAACCTTTCTTATAAGGGGGTCAGGTCTTTCACTCAAAGCTGAGCTCTAGGTGTAATGAGCATTTTAGATTTGTAAAAATGGCTTAGCCAGGAATACCACTACATTCAAGGCTGCACCTGATAACCAAAACCCAGTGGCATCACTTAAGATAATCAGACACAGGCCTAGAATCCCATGCCACCAGTAGATAGTATGCAAACAGAGACTAAGAGCAATTCTCTGCTCTGCACTTCTGGAGAGATGTCACTGTGATCTGCCCTGTGGCTGGAGAGTCTCTCCCAGGATCCAGACCCTAAAAACAAAGACTACTCTTAGAGTAGTCTGAGACAGGCTACTCCATGCCAGGCTTCAAATTGGCAGTCCAGGAGACTAGGCCTAAGACCTGGGCAAGTCCAGGCAAGCCCAGGCAAGTCAGTAAATAGAAAACAAAAACAAAAACAACAGCAACCCAGGCTTCAGGCAGCTAGTCAGAAACTGCCCCTGCCATCAGAAGCTAACCAGCCACCTGGCCTGAAGCAAGGGAAATGGATCAGCAACAGTTTCCAGTTCCCACACCCTGGTAATGGAATCTCCTAATATGCTTTATATCAGGCCCACGAGCTCACTTGATGGTCTGTCTTGGTAATGGGAGACCCCAGAATGCTGGACTTCTGCAGAATAAAACACTATTTGTGTTTCCATACTATTGAGTCCTGGATATCATTCTTCAGCGAATCATGGACCCTTACATAACCTTCAGCTAAGATATACCACCCAGTTAAGCAGTCTTGGGGAAATGGCCTTGGGACCATAGGATTTAGAGTGTGAACATTGTGTGATGATCCTCAGCACACTAAAATATAACTTGTGCTATACCAACTATGCCTGTCTATGCTCATAGCATTAATACTCACTACTGGAAAACTCTGGTTACTCCCCCCACCCCCATCTTTCATAGATAAAAGAGGGCAGAGGATGCAGACACTCCAGGAAGAACACATACAAACACTACTCAGCTGATTTCAAGTCACTCCTCCATAACACTCATTAAACGGCTGACTAATACGAACCAGTAAAAGGAAGGAACAGATTAAAGCTCTGGGGACCTTCCCCTTCAGGGAGATTGGTAAGGCGCCATAAGGCCAAAGTAAACAGAGCGAGTGCGCCTGAGCAGTAGCGACCGGTCACGTGGCTGCGGGCTTTGATTCCTAGGCGCGCGGTTACGGGTCCGCGGCATTTAGGGACCGGCTGCAAACTGGGTGGGGCGGGAACTTTCCTTCCGGGGCGGACTCCGCGGCGCGCTGTTAGGCTCAGGATCGCCCCCGTCCCGGTCCCGCGCGGACTGGCACCCGGGCTCTGCAGCCGACATGGCTCACTGTGGAGCGGGCGGCGCGGCCCCGGTGGGCCTTCTGAGGTCCCCGGGGCTTGGCAGGAAGGGGCTGCACAGGAAGGGGACCGGGGAGCGGCGCCGGCTGAAGGCGATGGTGTCGGAGCAGCTCAGCCGCGACGTGCTCAGGTAGGAGGCGGGAGCAGCGCTGCTCACTCCCTCTCCGCCTCTTGCGAGTCCTGAGGCGCCTGAGAGCGCTCGCAGGGATCCTCCCTCCCAAGGAGGCTCTGCCGACCCAAGGAACCAGTTTCACTGCACTCAGAAGGAGGACAAAAATTAGACCTACACGATGTGTAACAACCAGTTTTTCTAAGAAATACACACCGGCAGTGGCTGTTGCTGAGTTCGGGCTGCGTCCAGACCCTGAAACGCATACCATGTCTTTAAAAAGTTGTAAGAAAAAATGATTCAATTAGGAAAACTAGCGTTTACTTGAAATGAAGGACAGAACCGTATGCCCCTAACGGGGCAGCTCAGGGTCACAGCTACCATTAAGTCCTGGTCTGCCATTGAGTCCCATATGCTCTTAGCAAGGAAAGCGTATTCTGACAAGTGGATAAGATGAACCTGGGCATCAACTAGTGGGGGGAACCACGTACTGGTATACTGAAAATAATTCTGGCAATATGTCTGATGTGCAAACCTCCAGTCCACCCAAGTGGTCAGACTTGCAGACTTCTGTCTTTGTTTAAATTGTTCGAAGTGCAGACTGGGGCTGGAACTCGATTTAAGGATGACAGTGTATATGAAAATGCATTTCCTAAGGTGTGTATAAGTGAGTAAAAATTTATTCAAGGCCAGCTCTCCCTTGGCATTTATTAGCCATAGCCAGACTCATGATACGTGTGGAAGTGATTTCTTACAGGGAATGCGTATTATTTCTATAATAGTGTAGGTGCAGAGAACCAAACTCGGGTCCTCTGCAAGAGCAGTATGTGCTGCTAACCTCGGCATCAGTTCTCTGACTCTTACTGCACAAAACTTTCTTTTGTTTATTTGGGTTTTGTTTTGAGGGTTGTTTTTTCTCAGTGTAGCCCTGGCTGTCCTGGAACTCACTCTGTAGAACAGGATCACGGATCAGTCTGCCTCTCATTAGAGGCATACACCACTGCACCTGGCTTTATTCTACAAATCTTACTGTGACTACTCAGACACAGTTTATAGCCAATTGAAAGTATTTATTCCTATTGGCTGGGACCTAAGTGTAGCCCCAAGCATTTAGAGTAAGGGGCTTTTAAAGCTACTTCCCCTGTATTGTGCAACCGCAGGGGGAGTTTTGCACAAGCAAGCACTTGAGCAGTTAGCTGGAGGGGAGGTCTGCATAGTAGGCAGTTTCACAAAAAAAAAGCTAAATTAGCTGGAATCTCTTGACCTTGCAACTCTATTCCTGCAATAGAGTTGGATAATTTTTTTTGCAGGATTCTCTATCAAGGAAACCAAGTTCTAGGGTTTTTGTTGTTGTTTGGTTTTTGTTTTCCTTTGATAACTGTTTACTTAGGATAAAGTCCTAGAGATGGAATTGTGAGGTACTGAGGCACAAGAAACATTTATTTTTAAGAATTTAACCCCTTTAAGGTGTGTCTGTCACATCCTGCTCCCACACAAATTCTTCTGTGTATCTGATATCCCGGCTACAGCTCTCAGCACAGGCTAAGACAGCCAAGATGCCCCAGTCCAGGCTTCTGCCCAGTCTGTCTGCCTTTAGGTGGTTCAGCAGCTGAGGCGTGACCTGGATTTCGAATATTCTCTTGGCTCCACACGGGCAATCTGAAATATCTTTTGCTTGAGGGTTTAATACCTCTTCCATACCTGAGACTCTGCTCTGGTTCAAGGGCTATTTTGGATTTAAACTTTTGGCATATGTGAGCTTCCTTGGATTCGTGCTTTGCCACGGAATCTAGTTCTTCCTCAGGTGTCCCTCTTATGCTTCCTATAACTTTAGAATAGTGCTCCATTTCCACAACCTCAGGCAAAATCTCATCTTCGGTTTCTGTTACAATGTCAAATTCTAGAAACAGGGAATTGTGGTCTGGAACCGAATGGTCTAAATAGTCTGACTGTGTTCAAGCCTGCTTATGTCCGAGCCGCCAGTCTAAGGTCTGATGCTCCTTGCTGCAGTAATGTGCCTGTTTGCACCTAGACCCATGTCAGAGGGGCCAAGCAGCCACAAACCCTACAGAGATGGGCTCCAGACTTAAGCTGGAGGCACACACATTCTGTATCCGGAGCTCCTGTTTCAGAGGGGGGCTCATATGAGTAAAATGTGTTTTTCCTTGGTAGCTGATTACAAAAAAAATAAATGTTATCTGGGTTGCTTTTAACTCTTCTGGGCCATGTTCTCTTGACTCCTAATCCATGGTGGTTTTGCCTTCCTCTCGACCAAATTCTAGTTAAACCTCAAATGGCCTCAGCAAGAATACGAGATGGAGGAGCCTCTGCACTGTCTTGCTCTGTCACAGTGTCTTCATGAATCTCAGATGAGATCAAAGTATTGGATATATGGTAAAAACCAAGATCATACAAATAGATTTGATTCTGTCCTGGTTGGTTTTATGTCAACCCGACACAAGCTAGAATCATAGGAAATAAACTCAATTGAGAAAAATGCCTCCCTAAGATCCAGCTGTAAATGTTTTCTTAATTAGTGATTGATGGGGGAGGGTCCAGCCCATTGTGGGTGGTGCCATCCTGGGCTGGTGGTCCTGGGTTCTATAAGAAAGCAGGCTGAGCAAGTCAGCAAGCAGCTTCTCTCCATGGCCTCTGCATCAGCTCCTGCTTCAGGGTTCCTGCCCT
Source organism: Uromys caudimaculatus (assembly GCA_028551405.1). NCBI lineage: Eukaryota > Metazoa > Chordata > Mammalia > Rodentia > Muridae > Uromys > Uromys caudimaculatus. Next base: position 87,190,217 of record CM052712.1, read on the forward strand.
GTTTGATTTCCTGTGCTCACTGCTTTTTAATCCATGGAACTGAGTAAAATAAACCTCCTTTCTTCCCCAAGTTGCTTTGGTCATAGTGTTTCATCACAGCAATAGTAGTCCTAACTAAGACAGACTGTTTTATCTTGAAGATATTTGTGGTTTTTTGTTTTTTGGTTTTTTTTTTTTTTTTTTTTTTGGTTTTTTTTTTTGGTTTTTTGAGACAGGGTTTCTCTGTGTAGCCCTGGCTGTCCTGGAACTCACTCTGTAGACCAGGCTGGCCTCAAACTCAGAAATCCACCTGCCTCTGCCTCCCAAGTGCTGGGATTAAAGGCGTGCGCCACCACTGCCCGGCAACATCTAGATCTTGACTTTAGAAAAAGAGAAGTTAGAAACAAAGATGTCAAATAAGAGATTTAATGGTAGCTGAGGACTACATGCTGGCAGTGGAAATGGAAAAGTTACAGGGTTGTTGATTGAGTATATGTGGGTAAGCTGAGACCGGGAAGAACAGGAAATGGCTCCAAATCTTAAGACAGTTGAAAAGGAAGTATATACGACTATGAGGGAGGCTGTATCCTGACGACAATTAGACGTACATCTGAAGAGATGAGCTGAAGAGAGCTCTGAGCAAGTACAGATGAAGGGCATCAGCAGCACCCAGTTATCTATCCAGACCAAAGATTGTTCACCCTCACCTCCCACATCAACCAACTCCAGTTACTACCCACACATATTCTCATTTCATCCTCTCTTGTCAGCACGGACCCCACCTGGCTCAGGCTCTCAGTGTCCTCTGTCCTCCTCACTTCAAGTCCCGCTCCACCTAGCTAATGGCTGATAGCTAAAAGAGCAATTTGCCTGTGTCTCAGACTGCTTGTTGACTCTCCTCTTATAGGGTCTGTGTAAGTTCTTTGCCTCTTATTCACCTTCATGTCTGAAACTGCAGAGTCAGGTACCAGGATGTGGTATTTGCCTTTAAAAGCCCCTTGCTGTGTACCACACCTGAAGCACCCTATGGCTCCGTTGGTACTTTGTTGTAAGGAGCAAAGCCAAGAACTCCCTTTCACTTTGTTTTTCTAACCAATGCTAAAATGTCTTTAAAGATCACATTTAATAAACATTTTTTAATTTACTTTTTTTTTCTTATTCACTTTACATCCCCCTTACTGCCCCCCTCCCGGTCACCCCTCCCACAATCCTTCTCCCATCTACTTTTCCTTCTCCTCTGAACTGGTGTGGGCCTCCTGCGTATACCTATACACTGGCACTTCAGTCTCTGCAAGGCTAGGTGCTTCCAATCCCACTGAGGCCAGACAAGGCAGCCTAGCTAGTAGAACGTATCCTGCATATTGGCAACAGCTTTTGGGACAGCCCCTGGTTCGGAACCCACATGAAGATCAAGCCTGCACATCTGTTACATATGTGCAGAGGCCTAGGTCCAGCTCCTGTATGCTCTTTGGTTGGTGGTCCAGACTCTGAGAGCACCAAGGGTCCAGGTTAGTTGACTCTCTGTGGATCTTCCTGTGGAGTTCCTCTCCCCTTCGGGACCCACAATCCTTCCTATTCTTCCATAAGAGTCCCCAAGATCTATCCACTGTTTGGCCATGGGTGTCTGTATCTGTCTGCTGGGTAGAGCCTCTCAGAGGACAACTTGCTCCTGTCTGGTCACCCAACATACCTTATAGTCTTGTGTGGTGGCTTTTTGGGGTGGTTGCGGGTCAGGGTCAGGGAGTATATGTGCTGTTGAATGTGTCATTCCTTTTAATTCCAGACCTGTCTTTCTCTACTTAATGCTTAAAACTCCAGGGGCATGCATTATGTTTTAGCCTTTAGTGGTCTTTATGTTCTAAGTACATAGTTCATACTTAGAAAATGCTTAGTGGTAACTAAACCTCGGTAGGAGGCTGAAGTGCTTTATATAGGTTCTGCTATGATTTGAATATTTGTCCTTTTCAAAGTACAAGTTGGAATTTATAACTGTCATTGGCTTGTTATTAACTGTCAGTAGGTCCTTAAATCGTGATTAGGCCTTGAATGATCCATTCTTGTGGGTGAAACTGGCTCCCTAATTAAAGAATGACTTTGGGGCTAGGGAGATGACTCAGTAAAGCACTTGCTGTGGAAGCATGAAGGTCAGAGTTCAGTCCCCGGAACCCACATGAAAGCTGGGCATGGTGGGCATGGTGGCAAGCACTGTAACCTCATCTCAGCAGGTAGAAGGCATTAAAGCTGCGCGTGGTGGCAGACACTGTAATCTCATCTCAAGGCAGACTGGAGGATTCTTGGGGTTTGTTGCCCAGCCAGTCTAACCAAATGAGGCAGCTTCAGGTTCAGTGGAAGATCCTGTCCTAAAGTAAAAATGTAGAGGCCTATTAAGGAAGATACTTGACATCAGCCTTTGACATGCATGGATGGGTACACACACACACACACACACACACACACACACACACACACACAAACACTACACACACACCATGCAAAAGATTGACCTCTTTTGGCCTTGCTTGCCCTTTCACCTTCCACCTTTCAATAAAGCCTGGAGACCCTTACAACCTTGAGATCAGAAGTTGCCTGTAGACCCGCCAGCCAATAAACTTGTTCATTGTAAACATCTTGTCTGTGGTAACAGCAATATAAAATAGACAGGGCAGGCCAGAACAGTAGAAGGCAAAAAGAAAGAAGGAAATAAGCTGGGCTTTTGTAGCACTGGGCCTTTGCTCCTGTCTGCTTTGTCTCCAACTTTTACTATTGGGTGAGCCAGTAAATACTCCTTAATGTTTAAGATTTTTAACTTAAAGAAAACGAGATACACTTGCACCTGATATAAGTGGTTTTATAAAATAAAAAGTGTGGTCTCTCTCTCTCTCTCTCTCTCTCTCTCTCTCTCTCTCTCTCACACACACACACACACACACACACACACACACACACACTCTCTCTCTGGTTATCATCTGTTGTGGACAGGATTTCCCATTGCTGTTTGGCTACTGCTGGATCTGCTTTTGCTGTTTTGAAGCAGTCTAATATAAACCCATGTAGGCCCAGCTAAAAGAGGCCTAGCATAAGCTTCAAGTCCTGATTCTCCAGTTTCAATATCTGGTGTGTCTGGAATTCCAGGCATGTGGGGATCAAACCCAGGGCCTCTGATATGCAGGGCTGGTACCCACAGCTGGCCATCAGTTGGAATGCTTCCTTACTCACTTTAGAAGGGGTAGTGGGGTCAGCAGAGAAACTGGGTAGGAGAGAGGGCAAATTGGGTATATAATTTGAGTTTTCAACAAAATTTTGAGAAAACAACATACTTTTGTTAAGTTTGGGGTAAATTTGATTGTGGTATATTATTGTTTGTATTCTGTTTTATCGTAGATAATGTGCCTAATGTATAAATCAAAATGTATGGCAGTTATGTATGTCTAGAGAAAATAGCCAGGTTTGGTGCTGTTAGGGGGACAGACTTGTAACATATTTATGTGAATAAGAAGGTACTTCTGTAAAGTTACCTACACGTCAGGTTTTTCTTCTCCTGGGAACTTGCCACATTAGAAGATTCAGGCCTTAAGCTGGGCATTGGTGCTGTACACCTTTGATCCCAGCACTCAGGAGGCAGAGATAGGCGGATCTGTGAGTTCCAGGCCGGCCTGATCTGTAGAGTTCCAGGGCAGCCAGGGCTACATAGAGAAATCTCAATAAAACAACAAAACAAGAAGACTGGCCTCAGCGTGAGCCTCTAGAGTAGGAAGTCTGTATGTGCACTGTGAGTGGTGGGGCTCAGCACAGCACTGTGTAACTCTAAGTTAGTTACCTAAAACTTTAATATAGCTACCTTCAACAACAATCTGTGAAAAAAAACTGACCAAGCCAAAACATGTTTGCAAGGTTTCAAAACTTCTGCTCTCTGAAGCATTTGTTTTCTTTAGCATTAAATGGGTCCATGGACAAGCAGACACTCTTTCCGTATACTAATGACACATTGTTTTTGCCCTTTGGGGATTCATTATCTAGTGGGGAGAGATGCATAAAAATAGTAATGATGCAATGACAGAAATGCTGTAATAGAGGCGTGGGCCTCGTGTCATGGGACTGAGAGAGCCATTAGCCTGCCCGTAGGGGAGTCTGAGTGTCACGGGCAGCTTGCCAAGCTGTCACTGTAATGGGTATCTTCCCCAGTCCATGACCCTCCCGTGGTACATCGGTGTGATTGCCACTTATGTCCTGCAATACAGAATCCTCTGAGAATCCATACCTTGATGATACTGGTGATTGGGCATAGTGAAATAAAGTATTTTAAGTAGGCAGAGAGCAGAAATACATAGTACAAAGAAGCGAATGAAGAGATTATGAAATTTTCTGTTGTTTTCTATTTTTCAGTTCATATAAACATGTAATCAGTGGGCTTTGCCATAACTATGTGTGTGTGTGTGTGTGTGTGTGTGTGTGTGTGTGAGACACACACACACACACACACACACACACAGCATTCAAATGGGTGTACCTCCCTAGTCTGTCGTTTTGAATAATTGGTTCATTAATAGAACTCAAGAAGGTACATTTTAAAGAAAAATCAATGTGAGTAGCTGTCTTAGTCAGGGTTTCTATTGCTGCAGTGGAATACCATGACCAAGAGCAAGCTGGGGACGAAAGAGTTTATTGGGCTTACACTTCCACACTGTAGTTCATCACTGAAGGAAGCAAGGACAGGAACTCACACAGGGCAGGAACCTGGAGGCAGGAACTGATGCAGAGGTTGTGGAGGGGGCTGTTTCCTGGCTTGCTGCCCATGGCTTGCTTACCTGCTTTCTTACAGAGCCCAGGACCTCAGCCCAGGGATAGCGCCACCCACGGTGGACTGGGCCCTCCCCATCAATCACTAAGAAAATGCCCTACAGCTGAATCTTATGGAGGCATCTTCTCAGTTGAGGTTCCTTCTTTCAGATGATGCTAGTGTGTGTCAAGTTAACATTTTAAATGTTTTTACTTCTTTCATGAAATCCTCTTTGTTTTGATTGCATTTCTAAGTATGCAGGTTGTTTTAAACCTGTTACCTGTTTTTAGCATCACTAATCCAACTGTATGTAACCCTTTTCCCTAACAGGCTTTTAAGGGAAGAAATCCACACAGACACCATTCTTTCTGTCAGTGGCTCGCTGTTCAAAGTGCACAGAGCAGTCTTGTTAGCCAGAGCTCCTGGCTTTCATTCCCACATCATTGGACACACGCCAAGTGACCTAACAAATGAGGTGGTTTCTGTTGACGGTATTGAAGCTTCAGAATTTAAAGCATTTTTACAGTAAGTGCCTGATCTGGATTCCTCTTACATTTGAATATGATAAACAGTTGACTTCTTAAAACTGTGTGTGCATATTCTCATTATGTACATAATCTAATAAATCTATCCATTTAAATGGTTCTGGGATACTAAAGGCTTAGTATTGGCAGAGACAAACTCAAGACTGATCCGCAGCTGGATGTGGCTTATGTGACTGTGAGTCAGCGTCAGAAGGCTGAGGCAGGAGGATCACAAGTTTGAGGCCAGTCTGGATTGCATACAAAGACTCTGTCATTCATTCATTCATTCATGAATGAATGAATGAATGAATGAGGCCCTGTCTCAAATGAATGAATAAATGAATAAGGACTATTGAGCCTGGGCTAGAGGTACAGCTCAGTCATCAGGTGCATGCAAAGCATGTGCAGGGCCCTTCATCTTCAGTACCAGGAAGCAAAGGGGAAAGGAAAAGCCAGTCCTGAGGGAGAAGTGGATTCTTCATTTCCTGGTAGTTTCCTTTTCTCCACCCCGCCCCCCTCCCCTCTGACCCCTCTCTCATGTCCTCTGCCCTCCTTTCCCTCCCTCACTACCTGCACACAGCAGCAGACCAGCTTTGCTGTGGGATTCTCTCCTTCTGCCGTGTCAGGTTGTCAGGCTTGATGGTAGGCACCAGTTTCCTCTGGGCCATCTTGCTGCTGGTCCTTCATTTTAAGCTCTAACAATTGCTGGAGTTTTGGGTTTGTTTTGGTTTGGATTTGTTGTTGTTTCTAATGTGAAGCACCTATACTTTAAACACATTGTAACTATAATTTAGTAAATTTATTTCTTTATTTTTGGTTTAGCTGGCTAGCTTATCATTGAGTTCAAATATCAATTTTAAAATGTATGCCTTTCTCCTAGTGGCACACAGCAGAGTTGTGGTAAGGACAGGCTTTGTAGTCAAGCTGCATCTATCATTTCTAACTCTGTGACTTGTACTGACCACTCACATTTACTTCCTTATCCAAAGTGTACATATACTGATGCATCCCTCACTGAATCATCTTGGGGTTTAAAGGAGATAACAGAGTAGTCTGGCACAAATTGTTAGACACTGTAAAATACAGCTGTGGACTGTACATTTAAAAGAAAATCCTGAGCTGGGCCGTGGTGGCGCACGCCTTTAATCCCAGCACTCAGGAGGCAGAGGCAGGTGGATTTCTGAGTTCGAGGCCAGCCTGGTCTACAGAGTGAGTTCTAGGACTGCCAGGGTGACACAGAGAAACCCTGTCTCGAAAAACCAAAAAAAAAAAAAAAAAAAAAAAAATCCTGGAAAGCCAGGCATGGTGGTACAGGCCTTTAATCTCAGCACCTGCAGGCAGATCCAGGCATATCTCTGTGAGTTCAAGGCCAGCCTGATCTACTGAATGAGTTCCAGGACAGCCAGGGCTACACAGAGAAACTAGGTTCCCAGGAGGTAAGAGAGACAGAAAGAGAGATGGGGGGAGGGGGGGAGGGAAGGAGGAATTTTAATCCAGCAACTTGGCTGCTCTGGTAAGGGATTACATCCAAAGACCTTCTAGGTCTATATGATCTGGCTGGAATTCAGACACCCCCTGGATTACCTTTACATACCTTTAATCTCTAACAATGCAGGTAAGGTCAGTTTATAGAAGGAAGCAGCCATGTTTGAAAGTAAAGTCTAATTGAGGGACAGATAAAATGACAGGAAAGAGAGGCTACTGGGGGGGGGGGCACAGAGAAACAGAGAGAGACAGACAGAGAATGGTGTGTGTGTTTAGCAGTTTTACCAGGACAGTTTTACAGAGACAGGCTGCAGAGAACAAGCTAAACAGAGGTGAAGACAGAATGAGCCAGGGAATGAGAAGGAGTCAGAAGATTAGAATACATTGCCATGTATGAGGCCAAGCAGAGCAGTTCAGTGAGAAGCCAAGAGAAGCTGCATTTAACTAGTCACCATGGGAGATTAGGCTGTACAGAGGCTAGAGGCTTCCGGGCCTAGACCTAGATAGTTAGAGAAAGAACCGCTCTGGGCTCAGCCCATGCTGTGTATTTGCACAGCTTGGGTACAGCTCTTATCTCATCATCTGAGACAACAAATCACAGAGATAAAAGTGACATTTACAAAGAAGGAAGGAAGAAAGAAAAGGCCTAAGAATAGGTCAGTAAATAGGGCAAGGGAGAAGTTACGTTAATATTAACTTTTATTTGCCATCATTAAAAGTGATAGGGAAGGGAGCTGGAGAGGTGGCTCAGTGGTTTAGAGCACTTGTTGCCCTCGCAGAGGAACTGGGTTCAGTTCTAAGCACACACATAGTGGCCCACAACCATGGGGATCCAGTACCCTCTTCTGACTTCCATAGGTACCAGGCACCCACATGGTAGGTATACAGACACACACACAGACAAAACATTCATACATATAAAATGATATAGATAAGTATATTTTTTAAAAAGGGATAGAAAATAGGCAAGCCATGGTAGCACACACCTTTAATCCCAGTACTGTGGGGCAGAGGCAGGTCGGTCGTTGTGAGTTTTGAGGCCAGTATGGTCTGCTTAGTGAGTTCTAGAATGACTCAGTATACGGAGGTGTAAAGGAAGCTCTGCACTTGGGGACGGGGATGGAGAGAGACATCTGCCTTCTGTGCAGTGTCCTGTTGTGTAATTGCTCTCAGCTTCAGTTTTCTCGGTTAGAATAAGGAAGTTAGAATAGCTGTTCTGTGCTTTTCCCCCACAATCACACTCTGTTCATGTTAAGTCATGGTGGTGGGTCTGTGGTCATGCAGGCTCCTTGGACTTGGATTGTCTGATGATGTCATGAGCCACCTCAGCCACTGCTTTGCATATAGAAAGTGCTTATGAGGTATTGTCTCTATTTGTTTCTTAGTAGATTACATTGAAATTTGTCATTAACATAAAGCCTAAAGGGCACATTATAATAGACAACACTGATTTAGATTTTTTCTTTCTTTTCTTTTATATCTTATTTTATTTAATTTTGAGACAGAGTCTCACTGTGTAGCCATAGTTGGCCTGGAACTTGTTAGGTAGATCAGGCTGGAGTCACACTGGCAGAGATCCATTTTGAAGTTTTGTGACATGAAATGCAGTCATCTGTAAGTTGCTTCACTTTATCCATGAAGCTCCTAGAACTCTCTCCTGCGCCCCGTATTCTACAGTCAGTGGTGTGGCGTGCACTAGAATATAAAACAAAGTTCTGAAACTCTGACTTGCCTGTGGTTTGAAAACCGGGTTGTGCATCATCTCAAGATTAAAGTTTACCTTAAGATCGTAAAGTAATATTCGATTTTCCAAGAAGACTTAACAGTGTGCTTATTGTGAGAGTGTGTATATGCATGTGAAAGAGAAAGAAGAAGGACCTTACTGTTCAGTTTGGCCTTAGTCAGCTTAGCACAGACCCAGGACAGAAGCTCCTCTTTTCTCCCTGCTAGGCTCTTGTTACTAGAAGTGGGTAGTAGACTCTTCTCCAGCCGTGTTTTCTGCATTTGGGTGAGTATTTAACCCAGGGCTTTGTTCATGCTAAGCATGCATCCTACCACTGAGATACATACTCCAGCTATTTATTTATTTATTTATTTATTTATTTATTTATTTATTTATTTATTTATTTATTGGTTTTTAGAGACAGGGTTTCTCTGTGTAGCCCTGGCTGTCCTGGAACTCACTCTGTAGACCAGGCTGGCCTCGAACTCAGAAATCCACCTGCCTCTGCCTCCCAAGTGCTGGGATTAAAGGCGTGCGCCACCACTGCCCGGCTATATATTTATTTTAGTTAATTTATTTATTGAGAGGCAATCTTGCTACATTGCCTAGTCTGTCTATGAGCTCTTGGGCTCAGGTGGTCCTCTTACCTGAGGTTACACAAATGCCACTCAGCTGTAGCCATGTATCCTTAAAAAATATTAGAGATTATAGTTATACAATTTTGCCATATATTCTTGATGCTTTGGTATCTGGAGTCTCAGTGAGTCTCTTACTGTATCAGAGGAGAGACCGCCCCTTCCAGGGTTAGCTGGTTCCTAAATGCAGCAAATGACTTCCCTATGAACATGCCTTTGATTTTCCAACCAGCCAGTCATGAGTCCACGTACAACATACCTTCTTTTTTCCATCTGGTTCTTACATTCTAACGTTCTCTTCTAAACACGCAGGCCAGGTAGCAGATGGCAAGAGATCAGCCCTTACTCAAATGCTTGCCCACACTGATTCCTAATCCTGTTCAGGTGCCACCTCATTTTGCTCATTCCCTCCCACAGAAACCACAAGCAAGGCTTTTGTTTGTGCGTTCTTATTTTCCTCCCTCCTGACTGACTTTGGCTTTCCCTGATGGCCCTGGGTGGCATGCACATGAGTGTATGTGTGCATGCACCTGTGCCTGTGCCTGCAGGGGCCAGAGGGGCAGCACCTGTTTGCGCTAGTGTTCCACCTTATTCGCTTGGGATGAAGTTCCTTACTAAATCAGAGGTTTGCCAGTTTGGCTAGGCTGGCTCCCCAGCAGATTCCCAGGATGCAACTGTCCCCATCCCCCAATAGGTTACAGGACTGTGCAGCCGTGCCAGCTGTTAATGTGTGTTCTGGGAATCTGAGCTCAGCTCCTCGTGCCTGTGCAGCAAGTGCTCTTGCCCACTGAGTCTTAAATCCTTAAATCTTCTCCAGCCGCTCTAGCCTTGAATTCTGTAAGTCCTCCATGATTACAGTCTCGCTTACAAATTACAGCCATGCCAAGAGACCCACTGTAATTTCACGGCATCAAGGAGGCACTCAGTGCTAAGCATCAACCTCATATGTGGCTTTTGTCCTTCATTCTTTCTGCTGAGTGAATAATTCTGACTTTCTCTTGTCCAACCACTCCCAATTTCCTGAAGTAAATCTTCATTGATTGTGTTGTATAGTCCTGTTTATATGTTGCTGGGTTCAGTTTGCTATCAGTTTGTTGAGGATGCTTTCCTTCTTCTCGTTTCCTTTCTTTTTTTTTTTTTTTTTTTTTTTTGAGACAGAGTGTCTCAGTGCAATCCTGGCTGCACTGGAGCTTGCTGTGTAGACTAGTCTATGTAGACAGAGATCCTCCTGCCTCTGCCTCCCCAGTGATGGGAAGGTATGCTGCACCATGCCCAGCTGACGATGTTTTCTTATACTAATCATGAGCAGTGGCTTATTTTTTTTCTTATGACTTTCGTCTTTTTTACCTTTGCCCCCTTTTACCCAGTAATACTGAATGTCAAAATGAGCTGGAACATGTTCTTCTTTTACTTTTTTGTAAATAAAAATTGTGAAAGATTTAATTCTTTAAGAATTTAGTAAAAATTACCAGTGAAGCCATCTACTCCTGGTGTTTTTGTTTTTGTTTTTGTTGTTTTTGTTTGCAGGGCCTTGTGCATGTTAAGCAAGTGCTACATCCTCAACACCACATGCCCTGGATGTGATGGTACACAGTCATAACCCCAGCATGCGAGAGGTGGAGGCAAGAAGGGCATAAGTTCAAAGGTCACTCTCTGTAACATAGCGAGTTCAAAACCAGCATGGGATACAGAAGACCCTGTCTCAGAGAAAAAGACAAATAAAAAAAAAAAATCACCTTTATTTTAATTAATATTTTATATTTTGTCTTTCAGGATTGTGTATTCATCAAGCAAAAGCATAAAAAACTATGAAGAGGAAATTCTTAAAAAAATGAAAGTGGGAAGTGTAATGCCAGAAAAGGGGCCAGACGTCAACTTCCTGCAGTGCAGAACTTCGCCTGACTGTTTCCTTGGGAAATGTGAAATTCCACAGGCTATCCCTGGTGGAGGTGACAGTTTTATTTCCAAGGGTGAGATGTTTGTTAGATTTTCATAGAGCTTTATACCATGTACTTCAATATATTCTGTAGTAGAAAGGAGCGAGTTGTCGAGCTGCTCTGCCAGGTCCTGTTTGCTTTAAGGAGCCTGGAGAAGAGATGGTACTGCGGTCACCTCCCATTTCCCTGAGTACTCACTGCAAGTATAGTCACAAATAGTTCCTCATTGTCTTCCCCACTACTTCAGCCTCAGCACTGCTGCCTCCTTTTAATTTGTTCCAATAAGAAGAGAAATTTTAGCAGACAGAGAGCTAGTTCTAACATAGCATACATATCCCTTAAACTATCAGGAAACACAAAAGTTGCCATAGTATGAAAACTTTGTCTTGTGCCATTTAAAAAAGAATACAACCTTATAAAAATGATGGTTAGTTTTACTGGTTAAATGGTTAAGAAACATAAATGTTTGTAATGTTCACTGTACATAAATACTACCGTGCGTGTGGTATTGCATCTTGAAAATGACTGTTTTCTTGTGGAAATAGGCATCAGAATTCTTGCAGATTGAAACTTAATTATTAAGTGACAGAAAAAGATTAATTAGATAGGCATACATTCCAATAGGAACCTGAGGCCTTTGGATCAAACAGTAGACCTTATATTATTCATGGGCCACCTTGGTGCCATTTAATTGCCATTGAATCCATGAGACACTGCAGTGAGGCCTTATGTTACCCTGCCTGTGCAGTGAAATCATACTACAGAAAAAAAAACAACAGCCCCCACCAAATTAAGAAATGCTGAGGGTTTATGCATAGGACATGATTGTATAAAATCTTATTACTAGTGTTTCATGAGGAGTGACAACCACTGATTGAATCTTGGTTAGAATTTGTTCTTATTATATTCATAATACCTTATTATGAATAAATGAGTAGATAGTCTTGATTTTGAGTAGGCCTGTTCATATGTGTCTTAGTCAGGGTCGCTATTCCTGCACAAACATCATGACCAAGAAGCAAGTTGGGGAGGAAAGAGTTTATTCAGCTTACACTTCTACATTGCTGCTAATCACCAAAGGAAGTCAAGAACTCAAGCAGGTCAGGAAGCAGGAGCTGAAGCAGAGGCCATCGAGGGATGTTATTATGGCTTGCTTCCCCTGGCTTGCTCAGCCTGCTTTCTTATAGAACCCATGACTACCAGCCCAGGGATGGCACCACTCACAAGGGGCCCTCCCCCCTTGATCACTAATTGAGAAAATGCCTTACAGCTGGATCTCATGGAGGCATTTCCTCAAGGGAGGAGGCTCCTTTCTCTGTGATAGTTCCAGCTTGGGTCAAGTTGACACACAAAACCAGCCAGTACAATATGTTTAATCTCATTTAGTCTTTCAAAACCCTAAGAAGCAGTTACAAACTTATTTTGTTATTTTATACGTAGAGATTATAAGGGACAAAAGCCACACGGAAGAGTGGACAAGTTAGTGTCTGATAGCTAGTTGTCCTGCTGACAGAAAGCTCTGCCAAGGCCACACAGGAGTTCTTTACTCCTGGTCAGTGAACCTACGTGGAGAAGGCTCATTTACTACTCAACCACTTTCTCCATTGTGGCTGGGAAATCCCCACAATGCCCTACACTCTGAGGAATAGTCCCGCTAATTACTTGATGTTTTCCCCAAAGTGTGCTCTGCATCTTCTATACTAGCTCTTTACTCCTGAGATGACATTCCAGTCATTATCAGAGCTTTTCACTGAGGACCTACTTGTGTTAACATTTAAACATAAAAGTAAACGGGACAGTGGTCCTGCCCTGAGACAGTTGGAGATAGGTGGGCGTGGTACAGGTTGTTCAGAGAATACAGCTAGAGTACATATCACCTGAACTTACACTTCCAGAGAAAGTTACATAGTGCAGGCAACTTGTTTTGATGTTATTTTGTTTTATTCTAGGGATCAAAATTAGTTTACACTGTTAAGCAAGTAGTCTAATGCTGAGTGCATCCCAGTCCTGTTCACCAATTGGCCTAGCCTTGAGCTCACCCTGAGCCCATGCAGGCCTTACGCTTGCCGTCTCTCTGCCTTAGCAGAAATTACTGGCTTGTACAGGCCTGCACCATCAGGCTCTGCCAGAATACACTTTGGTTGAATCCCAAAGGAAAACAAATTAATGTAGCAAAACTACTTAAGGGAAGGATAGTCCAGGCAAAGTACAGGACTGCCTGCCTGGAAGCAGAGGAAAAGTGGGACATGGGCTTACTTATTTATCATGGGAACAGGGAGGGTTAGGGTACAGGCAGGATGCAGTTAGAGACTTGAGAGTGTGAGAGTCATACAGAAAGGGTAACTGTTTATTCAAAGCAGAGTGGTTTTGAAAGAGCGGAAGGCTTGCTGGGAATGTATCTCTATCTTGTTATTCACAGAGGACTGCTTCCAGGGCCTTCTCTCACCCAGGACACCAAAGCCTGTTGATGCCTCCACCCTCTGTATGAGGAGCACAGATTTATGTGCCATTTCTACATCTCCTGTGTACTTATATTTCTAGGTTACTGACAGTGCCTAGAACACTGTAAAGAGTTTTTACACTGTGTTTTTTAGGGAGTATTGACAAGGAAAAACCAGTCAGGGCTTGTTCAACTCCCAGGTGGCCATGCTGGCCTCAGCTGTACAGTTTGCTAATGTGAGTATGCAAATGAACGCTAGAGATCCTGAAGCTCTGTGAAATGACCAGAGGCTCCGTTTGAGTGGGATCAGGGTACTGCTTGTTATTTGACAAATCCAAGTGTTCCTCTTAGAACTTTTCTGGAATTCTGGTATTTGTTTGTTCATGTGTATGTGCTTCCGTGCGTGTGCAGACGTAGCCAGAAGAGGGTGTTAGATCCGCTGGATTTAGGATTGGTTGTAAACTGCCTGATGTGGGTGCTGGGAACTGAACCCTGGTCCTCTGGAGGAGCCACCAGTGCTCTCCTCTGCAATTATTTTTAAATGGCTCTGTTTCCTTCCTTTTTTCTTTCTTTGTGAGATTGTATGTTCATTTGTTTTGGTGATGGTGGTGCTAGAGCATGCGCCCAGGACCTTTCTTCTTTGTGAGTTTTATTTTTGTTTTTTATTTATTAGTGATGGTGCTAGGGAATGAGGCAGGGCCATGCTTGTGTAGGCAGGTGTACTGCTATTGACCTGTGCCCTGCACTGCCCAGAGGCTGGAGTAATTAGTGTTTCTGGAAATTCCCATCTCGAGGTCATCTAGGGGCAGCACCCTAGTTTGCCTGTTAGCCTAAAGTAGGTATTGTCCTTAAGGGCTCTTTTATGGACAACAAAGATACTTCTCTCAGAAAATTCTGAGAGTTCTAGCAGCTCTGCCAGGACCCAGGGAGGCTGTGCCTGAGTGTATGTATTTTATTACCACTGCTACAGTATATTCAGATTCAGTATTATTGGAGTACATGGATGAAGATTGTGATATTTAGTGTAACCCATCAGATTAACTTGGTTTCCTTTTGATATGTTTCTAGATTTTTCCAATTGTATCAAGCATTTTTTTCATATCTCCCATTGTATTATGTGGGTTAAGTTTTCTGAAGGAGTTGTAGAGGCTGCATCTCCCCTTACCCGATGCTTAGCTCTTCACCCGTTCATGCAGCATTTGATGCATTATTCAGTGACTGTTTAGGAGATGTGTTAGGCATTGTTCTAGGTCTGAGGGAATGACTGAACTGCATCACTAGCTACTTGTATCTGGTTAGAGAACTTACGATGGGGCAGGATCGACACTAGCATGGGAAAGAACTGGAGATGTCGGCATAGACGACAGAAAGAGCGTCTGGGAAGGACAGTGATGAAACCGGAGTTTTAGATAGAATCATCAGCTTCAGCCTCACTGAATAAATAGTGGTTGAAGATTTGAAGAAAGGAAGGGGAGGTTAGCAGTCAAGGTGCCTTGGAGAAGAGCGTGCAAGGCAGAGGAAGTGTTCAGTGCAAAGGCTGGAGCGAGGCTGTCTCAGGTTGGAGATAAGAGGGAGAGTTTGACGTAGAAACTAATGGACTGAAGTCGGGAAGGCACGGGAGCTAGGTCTGTGTGGCTTGAGTCAGGAGGGCACGGGGGTCAGCTGCTGTGTGGCTTGTAGCACAGCGCTAAAGACTTTGGGTTTTACCCCAAAAGAAATGAAATGGATGATATGAGGGTTTTTTTTTTAAAGTATTTATTTTTATGTCATGTGTATAGGTATTTTTGTCTTCATGCACCATGTGTGTGCAGAGACCAAAGGACACTAGATCCCCTGGAATTGCAAAGCACCTGGTATTGGTACAGTGACAGGCAGGTTGATCAATGGAATAGAATTGAAGACCCAGAAATGAACCCACACACCTATGGTCACCTGATCTTTGACAAAGAAGCCAAAAACCATCCAGTGGAAAAAAGACAGCATATTCAACAAATGGTGCTGGTTCAAGTGGTGGTCAGCATGTAGAAGAATGCAAATTGATCCATTCCTATCTCCTTGTACAAAGCTCAAGTCCAAGTGGATCAAGGACCTCCACATAAAACCAGATACACTGAATCTAATAGACAAGAAAATGGAAAGAGCCTTGAACACATGGGCACAGGGGAAAGTTTCCTGAGCAGAACACCAGTGGCTCAGGCTCTATGATCAACAATTGACAAATGGGATTTCATGAAACTACAAAGCTTGTGTAAGGCAAAGGACACTGTCAATAGGACAAAATGGCAACCAACAAATTGGGAAAAGATCTTTACCAACCCTACGCCCAATAGAGGGCTAATATCCAACATATACAAAGAACTCAAGAAATTAGATTCTAGAGAACCAAATAACCTTATTTAAAAATGGGGTATAGAGCTAAACAGAGAATTCTCAACTGAGGAGTCTTGAATGGCTGAGAAGCACTAAAGAATGTTCAGCATCCTTAGTCATCAGAGAAATGCGAATCAAAATGACCCTGAGATTCCACCTCACACCAGTCAGAATGGCTTAGATCAAAAACTCAGGTGACAGCAGATGCTGGTGAGGATGTGGAGAAAGAGGAACACTCCTCCATTGCTGGTGGGATTGCAAGCTGGTACAACTACTCTGGAAATCAGTCTGGCAGTTCCTCAGAAAATTGGAAATAGTTCTACCTGAGGACCCAGTTATACCACTCTTGGGCATATAACCAAAAGATGCTCCAACATAATACGGGTAGTTCTGAACCACTCTGTTGGTGCCAGAATCTGACCCCAGGCCCTAGGAGAGCAGCAAGTGCTCTTGGCCATTTAGCTGTCTCTCCAGCCCCCATAGGGGATTGAACTGACTAGATTGTGCTCTGGATGCTCTGTTGAAGGTAGACTGTGGGGATCAGGTTGGATGTGGATGGAGCAGCTGACGTGCTGAGTGGTGGCTGGATTATGCACCCTTCAGAGTGGTCCACATAATTCTTTCATTGTAGTTTGTACTGAATGAACTTGATTAGTAGAAATCTGTTAAGTAACTAGTCCTCATCAGATATGGTTTGTTAAAAGATAATTTTAAGAACAAGTAAATTTAGCTGATTTTGGTTTAACAAGGAACAATTGGTCAATCAGACAGCACTCAGAAGCAAACTGGACAGAGATAAAGTTCTTAGAGATGAGAAAGGGAGGCCTGGCAAGTTAGTCCTGAGAGGAGCTAACACAGAGTTGCCCTTGAAAGTCTTTATTAGGAGAAGGTGCTGAGACCATAGGAGTCACTGTCAAGCCTTCAGGTAGGAAAGCATTAAAACCAGAAGCAACGTAAATGGGGTCAAAAACATAAAGAAGCTTCTCTCTAAACCCTGAGAGGGTTTCATGAAAGGGATAGTGTCAGGTAGGAGTGAAAGAGCCACTGTGACAGGCCGGGGGCAGAGAAGAGAGCCTTCAGAGAAATACTGTGAAAAAGGAAATATCAGACTTGGTGAGCTTTTAGGGGCTGGTAGGAACTTTCGCACTGTGTATTTTGGGGTGAAATAGCCTAATGTGACAAAGGACAGAGGATCCAGTCACCATGGACCAGGGGCTGTCAGCCACCGTGTCAGTTACTCTTCAGTTGCTGTGGTAGAATGCCCCGGCAAATGGTTTATTTCGGATTTATTTGTCATACAGACCCTCAATGTGGAAAGGCATGGCATAGGGCCTAATGCCAGCCTCTTAGGAAGCAGAGTGATGACATTTCATCTGCACACAGGAAATGAGGCCAAGCCATGAAACCTTAGAGCCTGTCGCCAGTGATGTGCTTCTTCCAGCAAGCCTCCCCCCCCCCCCCCCAAAGGTTCCATAACATTCTCAACACGCCAACTAGGGACCAGGGGTTCAAATGCATGAGCCTGTGGTGGGGTGGAGGAATATGACACACACATTTCATATTCAAACCACAATAGCTGGGTACTAGAAGCACACCAAGGCTTCTTTGTTTCATACTCAGGGAAAGAGCTGCTGGGACAGACCCATGACCTAACATGGAGCTACAGCTATACCTTAGTTCTTTGGACCTAGTCTGATCAGTTGGCTGCTTGTGATTGGGTTAGGTTTGACTGCATCACCAAAAACACATACTTCTAAGTTAGGTTTTACTTGCCAAGTAAGATGGCAGTTTGTGTGGGACCTCAAAGTATGGAAATAGTTTTGGAACCTACTTAATTTAGTGCAGTGTAGCACACACACTATGATACACCAATGATCTATATCATGTCTGTGAAGTTTGATATAAAATTTATTTTACTGTATATTTTTGTTTATTATTTTACTCTCACCTAAAAGGTGAATCTTTGGAAGAAATTTTTTTAAATACTTACTTCTCTATATGTCTTCATGCTCTTTATAGTGCTGACCTCACAGTAAGCACTTCACATTTTCTGTTGATTTCCGTTGAGTTTCTATTCGCCTACATGTCATGCTAGCCATAGGTTCATGAAGTAGCATGTGTTAGTCATCTTTCTGCCACAGGAAAATGTCTGGGAAGATGGGAGAATGGTGCTAGAGAAATGACTTGGTGGCTAAGAGTGCCTGATGCAGAGGACCTGAGTTCCTTTCCCAGCGCCTACATCCCGTGGTCACAACCACCAGCAGCTCCAGATCCTGGTGACACAGACAGGTTCACCCAGGCTCACGGTTTGGGGTCTTTACCTTTCCTCTCTGCCTCTGGTACACATAGTGGGCTGAGTGGTGGAGCACATTGGGCAGAACAAACTGCTCACCTCATGGCAGAAGCAGAAGAGGAAGCGGAGGGCTGGGGTGCACATCAGTTGGCAGAGGGACCGCCTTGCATGCAAGAAGTCCTAGGTTAAATTTCCAGTGCCACAGCAACCAAACCTGGTGATACAATCCTGTTATCCTAGCAGCCTGGAAGTCAGAGGCAAGAGAGTCATGGATGAATGCCGTTTATAGCTATGTATCTAGTTTGAGGCAGGGTCTGACAATTCATTTCAGCTGACAGAAGCACCTCCCATTGTTCCCACACTGTCAGTGGCCACAGCGTCTCTAGGAGAACCGCAGCATATTCTAGACCTTTTACAGATGGACCTCTGGAGGCCAGTCAGTGTCCAAACGGTAGCTTAGGAGGCAAGGAACTGAGTGTTGAAAAGGAGCATCAATACTGCAGACGTAGCTAATTCAGTTAGTCATGAAGTTTATTCTTGATATATAGTAGTAACATATTTGAATATAACTATATTTCAAGGTATATTTAATGAATACATATTTCAAAATAGGAAATATAAGTGATTTAAAAGTTTTTACTTTATTTTCAATTTGCTGCTTAAGTATTCTAGCTTACAAGCATTAGAAAATGAAATTTGGGGATGTCTGATATTAAAGGAGCTGCTTTCTGTCTTCTCTTTTAAAGATGACTATGACCTGGAACCTGCGTCTGAATTAGGAGAAGATTTGTTGAAGCTTTACATGGATCAGCATTATCCTGACATTGATATTTGTGCCGATGGGAAAAGCTTCAAAGCTCACAGGTAGGGAGACTGACTGATTTGGCGTTGTGACATTGGTTCAGAGAAAATTGGGTGGTTTTCCAGCCATAGTTCCTGCAAACACAGGGCTCCATAGCGGCTGTTCAGGGTCAGAATCTGGCAGAGGAGAAGCTGGCCACCAGACAGGGCTTCGTGCCTGCAGGCTCACACATGCACAAGTTTTAGTCCAAGCAAATCTGCTCAAATCCACGTGAACCTAAGATTTCATCAGAAGAAAGTGTTCTGCCTAAAATAGGTTTAAAATTCATGGTAACAGGAAATGTAGTTAATGCAGTTTCTAGTTTTATGAGCTTTATAGTAATATTTGTATTAATATAATAATAAACATGTAATAAAATAATTTCTACATGAATAGCATATATTGTATTGAATGCACTTTGGCTCAGATTCTGTGATTCTGAATAGAGGATATTTATAAATAACATCAATTAGGAGGTCTGTTGCTACATTGTACTTAAAAAAATATTCTGTGCCTTAGACTTGACGGCTTGGATAGCTCAGGCTTTTTAGATTTCAGATTAAAGTCTATTCATTGTTTTGGTCAAGCTCTTTTGGTTGTTAAGTACCTAAAATCTGCTTAAAAGAAGAGAAAAATTAACAAGAAATAGAAATTGTTTATTGGAACTGGAGGGAAAGAAACATACGCAGGTCTCAACTGTGGATGAGAACCAGCCAGAAGTCTGAGGGGCCAGACAGTTCTCCCTCCACACTTGAGATAAGAAGGAAGTTCCTCCGTGTGCACCTACAGAGGATGAAGCAGACTTTGCAGTGGTGTGTGTGCGCGTGCGTGTGTGCGCGCGCGCGCGTGTGTGTGTGTGTGTGTGTGTGTGTGTGTGTGTGTGTGTGTGTGTGTGTGTGTGTGTGTAAGCATGCGTGTATACGTGTTAGGGTGCACATGTGTGTGGAGGCCCTCGTTGAGTTCAGGTGTCTTCCTTGATCACTTTCCATTCTGAGTCAGGATTTTTGGCTGAACCCAAAACTTGCTGATTGTAGTCCCTAGGGTTCACCTACCTAGGGTAGCACTCTGCCTCAGAAGTGCTAGCATTAGAGACAGAAGCCATGGCTGCTTGCTCTTATATGGGCTCTGGGGGAAAACACAGACTTTAGTCCTTATCCTTGTATGGCAAGCACTTTATCCACTGAGCAGTCTCCGCCAAGAAGCAATATTGAAGACTCTATAGCAGTAGTTTTAGAATACAGGAATACCTCCTAAACTCAGAAATCCTACTGACTTTCCAGTTATTTGACAACAGTGCACTAATGAGACTGTTTACTGCTCAGAATTTGGCGACATAGGTAAATACATATTAATATTTTCCTAAGTTATATCATCATCATCATCAATATCATCAAAGTTTAGCTACATAGCCCTAGCTAGCCTCAAACTCACAATTCTCTTATCTCAATCTGGCCTAACAGGCATACATAACTACACTTAGCACTTTCCTAATTCTTATGAAATTTTCATTATTATACAAAAATACAGAACTTAGTAGAGATTAGAAAATATGTTTTACATGTCATAGCTATACATTTCTTAAACTGTGAGGGGTGTGTGTGTGTCTGTCTGTTAGTACGTTTGTCTGTCTGCCTGTCTGTATTTTGCCAACACGATTTTAAAATTTTACTTCATTTTGTACCCAGTTTTTTCTTGAGGCCACATGAGCTCTGAAGCTCTGTTCATGCAACCCTAAGGCTACCCCTGTGACAGAGGAAAGGCAGAACCCCATGCATGGACATTGGCAGTTTGTCCTCAGTGCTTACATGAGCCATTCCCTTTTGTGCCTTAGACTGGCCTGAGTGGACTAAGAGAGTAATTTCAGGAGCTGAACTAGAACGCTAGGTTTTTGAGTCACCAAGTGGGCACTAGGAACTGAGCTTAGGTCCTCTGAAGAGCAACAGTGCTCTTAAGCATCAAGCTGTCTCTCCAGCTCCTAGAGCTTCTCGACCTGCTAACCCAGTGACCCTTTAATGCAGTTCCTCATGTTGTGCTGACCCCAACCATAAAACTGTTTTGTGCTACTTCATAACTGCAATTTGGCTACTGTTATGAATCATAATGTAAATATTTTTGGAGATAAAGGTTTGCCAAAGGGGTCGTGACCCCCCAGGTTGAGAGCCACTGCCCTAAAGCATTTCGCCTTGGTAAAAAGGAAATCTGGATTAACAGAAAAGCAATTTCCTAAGGAGATGTTTTAAAATATGACCTATTTTGATAACTTGTTTTGCATATTATGATAGTAAATTCTGCATCATGTTATCTTTCTGGTTCAAATTTGAACATTTAGTTCATAGTAATTCTGTTAAGTTCAAAGAATTGAGATAAATAGCTCAGAAAACACATATTTGTGAGTAGGCCATATTTTTATCTCTGTCCTTATTTATCCCCAGTACCTCTGTCCCAGTCAGAAGTGAAGGGAGTTTTACTAACAGTGGGAGGTGTCAGGTAAGTCCTGTGGCCTCCGAGGTCTCACTCATTACTCAGGATCTCTTTCTGACACTGCTGTCAGTGCTAAGCAGCACACTGCTGCTGATTATGGAGCTCAGATGCATCAGCCTCCTGCCTCGACTCCACTTGATTACCTAATGAATCCTGTCTACATATTGAGCATTTCTGTTTGCTCATATTTCTTCCTGGCACCTTGAGGCTGCACTCCAACAGCTACCCCCAGACAACCGCTCTGTTGCAGACCTCCCATTTTAAAATGTCATTTATTTTAATGTTTGGTAAGACAAATTGAATGTAACATTTTGAAGGTAATTTATTTTCTGAGTCACATTATTAAGATTTTATTCTATTGCCTTATTAAAAAAGCAAAGTAGTGATTCCTAGTTTTAGCTTCATGACACTTGGGATCTGATATTTTCTTCATATCAGTGTTTGGTATCATATTACTAGACATTCATTGTTGAACTGTAATGTCGTCCAATCCTTCTTTAAATTATACAGTGTCAGAAACTCAGTGTGCTACTCTGTGCCAGGCCACTATCTATGCAGCTTTGAGTACATTAGCTGAAAGCCTTTTCAAAAGTAGTAGGCTTGGTCGGTCTTCTCCTGTTTGCCTTCTGAACAAGATGTAGAACTCTCAGCTCCTCCAGCGCCATGCCTGCCTGCATGCTGCCATGCTTCCCACCATGATGATACTGGACTGAACCTCTGAAACTGTAAGCCAGCCACAATTAAATGAGGTCATTGTAAAAAAAAAAAAAAAAGAAGAAGAAATAGTAGGCTTTAGTGAGTTGGTCTTTCTAAAATTCTGATTTCAGCATTTATTAATAGTGGAAAGTTCTTTAATCTCTTGAGTCTCAATTTATTCATTTGTAAAAGTAATAATAATAATAATAGAATAAGAGGCTTGTGAATTGAATCAGATATTCACAAAAAACACACCTCTGTGTGGCTAGCGTATTATAACACTTTGAACCAAATGCTAGTTGCTCTACATCCACACTAGATGTCTGGAGAAGTACAGTGTTGTCTGGGACACCTCCCTCTGGACAGCGGACTACAGGTATGAGGCAAGACAAAGAAGGTGTAAGGTGGCTAAGATTGCTATAAGCCTAAATATTTATCTGGCTCTTCACAGAATAACTTTGCTACTCCTGGTCTTTACAGGATTTATACTTAATGATATATTTATATATAGTTAATGAACTAATTACAAGATTTCATATTACTGTACAAAAGAAGGTTATTAACATCTTAGTATTAATTATTTTATTAGTGGTAGTTTGTCAACATGAGAGGCTTAAATAATGCTAAGATATGCAAGCAGTAGAAGGAGAGGGGAAGTCCTTGGTGCCACTCGCCTTCCGGGCGGTTGTGAGGGGAACTAAAAGCACCAAGAGGCACTAGGTGTCTGAAGCAAGGGAGGTGTGCAGCCCAGAGACTCTGCAGAGCTCGCTTCAAGCCCCAGTGCCCTCTGGAAACCTTGCTGGCCACATGCAGCTGCATGCACTTGCCCAGCAGGTCATTTCCTGCTGAGCCTCACCTCTGTCTTAAGTTAGTACCTTCCAAGATTTACTGGGTATGTTCCCATATGCCCATCCCATTTGGAGTGTCATTTTGATGCCATAAATTAATAAATACTGTATAATCCAACAATGTGTAGAATATAAAAAGTTGTCATTAGGGGCATCTGAAGTGGGTGCTTTGGAAATATAGTTAGGGAAGGGGCACTTGAAGCCTGCTGTTGAGTTCAGTTAACAATATAAAGTGTGATGAGAGGTGCTGAGTTGTGGCCAGTACCACACTCAGATGAATTCACCAAGGTTTTAACCCCTTTTTCATTTTAGAGAAATTTGAGCTAAAAATCATGATAAATACATGTATCATTCTTACAAGAAAGAAGAGCCCCAATTAGTGAATCATTTTTAAAGAAAGGTTGGCCTTATAGTCAAAACATGTGTGGGAACTTTTTTGAGGTACTGTGGATGGAGCCCAGAGCTCTGTCACTGAGCTACCTTCTCCATCCTGCACATTCACTTCAGGTAATGGTCTGTGATGTCTGTGATGTACACAGCTTGTTTTAAAATCCTGATAGTTTTGATTAGTTGAGTTGAGTTGAGGTTTTTTTTGAGATAGGGTTTCTCTGTGTAGCCCAGGCTGTTCTGGAACTTTCTCTGTAGAGCAGGCTGGCCTTGAGCTCACAGAAATCTACCTGCCTCTACCTCCCCAGTACTGGGATTAAAGGCATGTGTCACCACCACTCAGCTAGTTTTGATTAATCAATGAATTTGGCTATATTATATCAGATAGGACATTTATTATACTCTACAATTAAACTTCAAAAGGCTATTCCATGGAAACTGCAATCAGAAGATATTCTCTAAAATATTTGTCACAAAATAGAGTGCATAATGGTCACGTCTTTAGAAAGTGGCTACCCTCCTCTGGGTTTGAGCCTTAATCAGTTATGTGGAGCTAAATAAAGCAAGATCTGCCCCCCCCCTTCCCTTAAAGCAGGAGGACTTAAAAG
Source organism: Uromys caudimaculatus (assembly GCA_028551405.1). Lineage (NCBI taxonomy): Eukaryota > Metazoa > Chordata > Mammalia > Rodentia > Muridae > Uromys > Uromys caudimaculatus. The sequence goes on from CM052712.1 coordinate 87,214,241, forward strand.
TTATCTCCTCCAGAGCCCTTTCTGAGTAATCCAGGCCATTGTTCTGCATGGAATAGTGAATCCAGTTCAGCTAACATTAGGAAGTGTGGACTAGCATTGTACTGAAGCAGCAGCAAGGGGGAAATGAGGGCATCTGGATACAGCCGGAAGCAGCATTGTCAGTTGAGATCAAATTTAGTCAAAAGAAGAAAATAGTTTCTGACATGTTGGAAACTAAAAAGGATGTTTCAAAGATTCTTAATATACCATGCCATCTACGGCACCAGTTAACCGGAGGCAGATGTCCTAATTAAAAAGGAATCTTTTCTAAGTTTCTATTTTAAGGTCAGAGTAATCACTTATGCCTCAGAGGCTTTTAATGTTTTCTCTGGAGAGAGCTCGCATGCTGTGAGAGTTCAAATCTTGTGATGCAGACGCGGGATTAGATGAGATTGCAGGAGGCATGCCCAGTAAATATGAGAGAGCATGGGGGAAGCCAGAGAAGCCTGGGGGTTGTTGGGCTCCAGTGATGACCTGACCTTGGGAGAAAATGGCCTGTGTGCTGCTGCGTGTCTCTGGGGACGTTCCCACAAGGCTCTTGGAAAATGTCAAAGCAATCACCTTCAGAAAAGCCCGTCTCCCAGATCTTTAGAGGCACCTTTCTTACCTCCACTCTGCTCAGTTATGGCAAGAATGACTCATGAGGAGGTAGCCTTGGTCTCAGTGTGCTTTAGACTTCAGAGTGTGTTCCACAAGTCAGTGGTCAGAGGCACTCTTATGACTGTCCACGGGAGAGTCAGGACACGCTGTGAATTTGTGTAACATTACTGTTAGACTTAGCCAGATGTATGGTGTTGATAGAATGTTAGCATTCTAATGGTATTGTTCATTAAGGCTTTTTGATGGATTGGGCTTGGTGGTGTATATGTAATTGTAGCACTCAGGTGGCTGAGGCAGGAGAGTCACTGGGTGTTCATATCCCATCCCAACTAGCCAGTTCAAGATAAACCTAAGAAACTTAGTCAAATCTGTCTCAAAAAACTATTCTGTAACAGTTGTTCGATGCACACTCATAGACTGTGCGTGGTGCTGAGACCCAGGTCCATAAGGGATAAGGGTGACTCACACAGAGTAGAACAGTACACAGGCATATCGTACAGTGAGATTACTGTGGGATAATACACTGCCAGGGCAGGCGTCCTGAAGGACTGCCCATTGCACTGCTAGCCTTGATCATCTCTACAGACTGGGGCTAAAAAGGGGCAAGTGAAGAACTTAAGACTTCACTCAAGCAGTTCAGTGGTGACCTTCTACAGACATCTTACAATTGAAAATCCTGCTTTTGACTTTCCTGGCTTTAGGAAGGAATTACAAACTGTAGTATTTGTAGTCTGTTCATGTAGACTCAGTCATGCTTTACAGACTCTACCTTTATCCTACCTTACACTTTTTGTTTGTTCTGTTTCTGAGATAAAGTCCTGCTTTGTAGTCCTGGCTGGCTGATCTGAGTTCTCTTTGTAGACTGGCCTCCACATTGTCTCTCTCTTACTGTCTTTGCCTTCCCAATGCTTGGATGACAGACACGCACCCCATGCCTGGCTTCTGTATTAAAGTGGAATTCTTAGATCAGTGATCTGATCCTGAGTCTTTTTTCCTTTCCCTTTGTGTGTGTACGTTCCTTTTTCTTACACATGTGGTTCCTGTAGATATACTTGGGAAGGTCAGAGGTCAACCTCAAGTACCTTCCTCTGCTCTGTCCACCTTATATTCTTTTAAAATTACATTTATTAGTGTGTATGTGCATGTATGCATGCCATGGCATATTGGTAGAGATGGAAGATAGTCTGTGAGAGTCAGGTCCCTCCTACCATGTGCGTCCCAGAGACTGAGTTCAGGCCATTGAGCTTGGCAACAGTGTCTTTACCTGCTGAGCCATCTTGCCATCCTTCCACCTTGTATTTTGAGACAGGTCTCTCACTGAACCCGGAACTTTCCATTTTAAGTAGACAGGCTGGCCAGCAAAGCCTTCAGTCTACCTGTGCTCTAAACATGTACAGGTGTGCACTAGACCCCTGGGACTGAAGTTATAGATGTTTGTGAGCCACCATGTGGGTAGTGGGAATCAAACCTAAGTCCTCTGGAAGAACAGCCATGCTCTTAACCGCTGCACCGTCTCGGCAGACAGTGCGGGGACAGTAATCCAGACACAGGCCTTACGTGTGCACTCCAAGCACTGTCTTCATTCAGCCTTCATCCTTCATCCCAGCATCTTTTCCCAGGAGAGCTAAAGGTTTTCCTCCGATCAGTGCTTTAGCCAAGGCACACAAATTTTGTTATGTTCTAGGGGCTTGTTCTGGGTTTTGAGATGGGGGTCTCACTTTGTAGCCCTGGCTGGCCTGGAACTCACAGAGACCCACCTGCCTTTCTCTTGAGTGATGGGATTAAAGGTGTCTATCACTGGATCTGATGATACATTGTATTTTTTTTTTTAACTTAAACCTGTATTTCCTAATTTTTTAAAGTTCTTTTCACTAATGAACTGTGTGTAGCTGCTATGTATTAGGGAATTTTTCACTACATCTCCATTATTGGTTTCTAGTTCAGGTCCATTGCAGTCATAGAATAGTCATTATTCAGTTGAGTTAGATATAAAGATTCTTCTGATAGCACAGGATATCTGTCTTAGTGAAAATGCTAGTGTACTTGAAAGAGTTATGTATTCTGCTTTTTGTCCTCACAGAAATCTCTGTCCATGGGCTGGACAGATGGCTCAGTGGTGGCTCACATCCACCTGTGACTTCAGCCCCTGGGGATCCGATGCCCTCTTCTCAGGCACAACATGTACACAATACAGAAACATACATGCAGACAAAACACTCGTACATGTAAAATAAAGATAAGACATATTAAAAAACCCTTTGCCTATCCCAAAGTTAAAACACTTTTCATGTGTCTCTTTCCTCAGAGATTTTATAATATTAACTTGTACGTTTAGTGGTGGCTCTGTTTTGAATTGTAAATGGTGTCAACTGTTAAGGTTCATTTTCTCACAGACATCCGAAAAGCTTCATTTCCTAACGCCACTGATGAAAAGAATCTCTCTCCCTCTCTCTCCCCCTCCCTCTCTCTCCCTCCCTCTCTCTCCCTCTCTCTCTTTCCCTCTCTCTCTCTCTCTCTCTCTCTCTCTGTCTCTCTCTCTCTGTCTCTCTCTCTCTGTCTCTCTCTCTCTCTCTCTCCCTCTCTCCCTCTCTCTCTCTCTGTCTCCCTCCCACTACACACTCATTTCTGGTCTGTTGATCCACTCTGCCCTTACATCAGTACCACAATAGATTGATGACTGCTGATTTCTATTAAATGATGTTGTGTTGTTTGAAATTATATGCCTTCCATTTTTTCATTTTTTTCTTTTCCTTATTGCTTGTTTGAGGTATATATGTCCTGCGTGTGTACTAAAAACATTTGATAAATCTAGAATTAAGGAAAAAAGTCGAGTTAATAGATTCCGAGTTTGTATGTTCTGTGTAAGTTTAGTTTACAAGTCTTGCATGGTTTTGGTTTTGGTTTTTCTTGATTTGGCTACAATTGTTCCTATGTTTTTGACCCTTTTTGATACTAGTAGAGTAGAATTTTTACACACACACACCATTATTACACAATTTCTGGATGATTTCTTGCCATTTTTTGATACTTTACTGAAAGTTTACACTATGACCTATGTTCTAATTAGTGTTTTTTTATTGCTGTGATGAAACACCATGACCAGAGCAACTTGAGGGGAAAGGGGGTTATTTGGCTCACACTTTCACAGCACTGTTAATCACGGAAGGAAATCAGGACAGGAATGCAAACAGGACAGGAACCCTGAGTCAGGAGCTTATGCAGAGGCCATGGAGGTGGCTGCTCACTGACTTGCTCTTCATGGCTTGCTCAGCCTGCTTTCTTATAGAACCCATGACTACAGCTCAGGGGTGGCCCCACTCACAATGAACAGGGCCCTCCCACATCAATTACTAATTAGGAAAATTCCCTACAGGCTTCTGCAACCCAGTCTTACAGAGATATTTTCTCAGTTGAGGTTTCCTCCTGTCCAGTAACTCTAGCTTGTCTCACACTGACATAAAACTAGCCAACACAGACATGGGACTCTTGGGTAATGTTGTTTTAATATAGACAGTACTTCTCTTGCTTCTGGGTGACAGGTGAACTTGATCACTTTGTGTTGCCATTGTTTGTTTTTAGCTATTTTATTGGGTTCTTATACCTCTACCTCCCTTTCAACCCCCCATCCCCCAACACTAGGTAGGAGAGAAAGAAGGTTAGAGAGAAAAGGTGGTATAGACCACTTTAGACTAATTCCTGCTGATTAGGGGTTTCAGGTTCCTAGTGACAAGTCCAATCGTCATTGTCAGAATATCTCCAAACAGCAATCTAGCAAACCAGTAAACCAGCAGGCCAGCAATAGTAAACACAGCAGCAGAGGGAGCAGCTGCAGCAGCAGGGGGAGGAGCAGCAGCAGGGGGAGGAGCAGCAGCAGGAGGAGCAGCTGCAGCAGTAGGGGGAGTGGCAGCAGCAGGGGGAGGAGCATCAGGAGCAGTGGGGAAGGAGCAGTAGGGGGAGGAGCAGGGGGAGGAGCAGCAGCAGCAGGGGGAGGAGCAGGGGGAGAAGCAGCAGGGGGGAGGAGCAGCAGCAGGGGGGAGCAGCAGCAGCAGGGGGGAGCAGCAGCAGGGGAAGGAGCAGCAGCAGCAGGGGGAGCAGCAGGGGGAGGAGGAGCAGCAGCAGCAGGGGGAGGAGCAGCAGCAGGGGGAGCAAGAGCAGCAGCAGCAGTAGCAGCAGTAGGGGAACAGCAGCCACCCAGGCCCTCTCAGGGCTTTCCTGTCTGTACCATCTCCAGAGTCCCCAGAATTAAACTATCTGCAGCTAGTAAAAATCATGCCCTTGCTAATAATGCACAAAGCAAATCACAGTCACCTGCTGTGAAGCAGCGTCCTATCCCACACCTAGTATTAAAACAAAATACATTCACATAACATAACTAGTTTTTAAAAGAAACCAAAATCATCACTACAGCTTTGTTCTCGTCAGGGATTGGCTGATTTAAAGCTGTCATTATAAGGACATGTCTGTTTCCTGACCACTCTTCATTTTAGAGTTTGAATCCTGGGTTGTCTACCAGAACTCTTTTTTAGTGTGCCCAAGTTGTAATAGTGTGCCGTCAAGCCTTGAAGACTGCTAGGAAGCTGCCTTGCCTCTCATCCTGATTTCTGTTCACTTTGGCACAGAAGTTTCAAATGCTTGAGGCTCCATTTCCTCTTCTGCCTTTTCTCTAAATGTGTCTAACAACAGTGGTCCAGTCCAGTGGTTGGGCCTGAGCTGTTGATCTTATGATCTATGGATGTGGTCACAGGTTTTTAGCGTACACCATGAAATAGAAAGGTTATGAATAAAGAGTAAACAATTCTATTATGAGTATAAGAACAGATGGTTAACCAGCTTACCTGATCAAAACTTCAAAAATAAGACATAAGACAAATGATCTGTTCCTTAGTAGGTACAGATTGTCGTCAGCCAAGTATAGAAGAAGCTTGCTATTAGAGTTGGTCTGCTTAAACTTTGTTAATCTGTGATGTGAAAATTATTGCTTTGGGGTTACAATGAGCTTTCAGAGAGAAAGATAAATGTTTAGCTAGATAAAAGCCTCAAAAGAAGAACACATAATCAATAAATATCTGTTGTAATTTCCTTTTGTGTAATGGTTTTAATCAATTTTTGAAGATATGTTTTTAGAAAAATGTGTAACTTGTGGCTATGAGGTAATTTTCTTCTTACATAGAAAAACTTCATCTTAGGGATATAAAAAGGGTTAAGAGAAAAAAAGTAAAGAGCTGGAGTCTTCGTTTGCTTTAACCACTTTGTATGTTGTGTGTGTGTCTGCGTGCATGTGCCTGGTTTCCCTATTTCCTTTTTCTAGTTGCTGGCTACCTTAGGCAGCAGCCTCCGGCAGCTGCTATCTGAACCAACCCCATCAGCTTTCCTAGTGCTGATCCATCAGCTGCTGTAAGCACTGACCTCAGTCGCCGACACCACACCTTGCTGCCTGACTCAGTTTACCTTATGGGGTCAAAGCTGGCCTACTTTCCTACTTACTGTTCTCATGGGGGCTTTGAGGAGCGAACCACCAACATGAAGCTTTCTGAAGCCATCTTACAGCTCACATGCTCAACCCTCATGGGCAGCAGAACTGCAGAGTGGGGGCTGCTGATGGCTGTTAATGCAGCAGCAGCAATTGCAGAAAAACAAAACCTACCTAGCTGAGCTAAATACCCAATCTGGAAGAAGCAGTGAAGCATCAGGCATCTGGGCAAGGTCTCCCTGGCAACCAGGAATAGGCAGAAACTTTCCTGCAAGTCTCCCTACATTTGTGAGGCAGACACCTGAAGACTTATAAATTTACAGTCACTTTAGAAGGCTTGGGCATTCCCTTCCTCAGCCACACTTTACAGTTCTTCCGTAACTGGTCTCCTTTCTCACCTGCTTTCCTGTGTTGTTCGGATATTTGGCCAGCGGGGCCCAGCTGTTGTGCTGTGTGCTCAGACTTCAGAGCACAGAACGCAGAAGGGAGTAGACCTGCTTAAGGAGCAAAGGGCAAAAGAAAATAAAGATTTCCAAAACCAGGTCCTGGTCTCAGGTGCTCTCTTCATGGAGAAGCCTGAAGGGAAGACTCCAGGGTTTGTCTTCTGGCTCCCTTAAAAGACTTCCAAGATTCACTGGCATGTTACAAATAAAGCTGCTGTGGACGAGTTGAGCAAGAGTCTTTGTGGGATGGTGGAGCATCTTCTGGGTATGTGACACTCATGCCTGTTTTCTAGTACATGCACGCGTGTGTGTGTGTGTCTGTGTGTGTGTGTGTGTGTGTGTGAGTATGTGTGTGTGTGCGTGTGTGTGTGTGTGTGTGTGTAGGTGTGTGAGTGTGAGTGTATGTGTGTGTGTGAGTGTATGTGTGTGTGTGTGTGTGTGTAGGTGTGTGAGTGTGAGTGTATGTGTGTGTGTGTGAGTGTGAGTGTATGTGTGTGTGTGTGTGTGTGTGCGTGTGTGTGTGTGTGTGTGTGTAGGTGTGTGAGTAAGCCATCGCCAGTGTGCCCTCCCCTGCCCCCTCTTCTCCACTGGTCCTGCCCATGCTCCACCAGAGTGCAACACTGTTCTGTGTGTCGGACTCAGTGCTGCAGCCATAGTACTTAGAGTAAAACCCAATACAGATAAAGTCAGTGGGAATTTGGGAATAAATAGTCGATTAATATTTTATTTGAAAAGACAGGGAAATTCAAAAGAAAATCTCTTTTGTCATTTCCTCAGGCCTAAAATACAGCCTTTGCCAAATGCAACTGTGGTGAATTCTAAATTAGAGCTCAGAACCTCTATTGAAAAGTCTATCTTTAAAAAAATGTATTTACAGTGATTTCCACCTCTTTCCCTTTTTGTAAAACTTACTTTTATTTTATGTGTATTAGTGTTTGGCTTACGTGTATGTATGTGCACCATATGTGTACCTGGTGCCCCCAGGCCGTCAGAGGATGTCAGCTGCCCTGGAACTGGAGTGATGTATAGTGGTCAGCTGCTTTGTGAGTTTGGGAACCAAATTTAGGGTCTGTGCAAGAGCAGCCAATGCTTTCAACCACCAAGCCGTCTCTTCAGCCCTTTCTTTTTGTGTTGATGTTTCTGCAAGTTGCTAAGTTATACAGGTTGTATTTCCACAGTGATAGCAGCATTTCACCGGCGGAGATCAACCTTTTGCTCCTCTAACCCACAGTAAGAGCACCTCTGGTCCTTATTTCTCCATTTGTAGATAGTGTAATTTTTTAACAGAAAAATTTAAGTGACAATAATTCACTGCCAGAGGACCCTGTGGCAGTTCCCAGTGATGATAATAACACTGGAATTTGTGTTTTACTGAACTTAACTTGTTTACTGGCTCAGTGTTTAGAGACAGGATCTCATGAGGTGGCTAAGTTGACTTGGATCCTCCTGCCTCAGCTTTCCAAGTGTAGGATTACAGGTGTGCGTTATCAAGATTGGCATTTGAATTAATGTTTTAAACAAACAAAATGTTTAGGTATAACTATGTTTATAATTTTTTATAGGAATTCTATCAGTGAATACAAACAAGACAAATAAGATTGTGTTTAAAAAAGGTGGAAATGAAAATTTTTGTAAGACCTCCATTTGCACAGTGTGTAAATGCTCACCTGTTTCCATCCTCTCTCTTTAGGGCCATTTTAAGTACCAGGTCGAGTTATTTTGCTGCAATGCTGAGTGGCTGCTGGGCTGAAAGCTCCCAAGAGTGTGTTACTCTTCAAGGGTAAGTAAGCATAATGTTTTATGAGTCAGCGTGACTGTACATGATGACAGATGACAGTTACACACAGCATTCTTCTTGTGTGTTCAGTAAAACATGTCTTAGATGGTAGAACTTCAGAAATGACATTTTCTGAAAAAAAGGCAGAGGAGATCACTTAGTAATCAAGGTCTTATATGAGTCTGCTCAGGCCCTGAAGCGGTTGAGAGACTGAAGTACCACAAACCAGTTCTCACACTTGTGAAGGTTCAAGGGTCAGCACGGCTTCCTTAGCTTGTGACAACTGCTCCCTGTGTCTCATGTGGCATTTGCCATTTGTATTGTCTGAAAGGGTTTCTGCGGTGTCTCTCTGACACTGGTCTGTCCTGCCTAGGCTCCAGCCTCTGCTTAACTTCAGCGCATCTCTCCCATTGGCCTCCTGTCTGCATGCTGAAGGTTGGAGCTTCAGCTTCGACTGGGGGAGGACACATTCAGACTATGGGACATTTTAAAAGGCAGGTTTAAAGTTTCATCAGGTAAGAGGAGTGAAAGGCATACCTGTTGGTGACATTTTGTTATCACTGTTGAAATAACAGCTTGAGGGAGCTAGAGAGATTGCTCAGTGGTTGGAGACCTTCCTGCTCTCCAGAGGACCCCATGGCAGTTCCCAGTACCCATGTTGGACAGCTCACAGAGGCCTGCACCTCCAGCTATGGGGATCTGATGTCCTCTTCTGAACTTCATGGGCACCAGCACATATAGACACATAAATAAAAATTTAAAAATCGAAAAAAAACCCAAACAACTTGAAAGATCTGTCTGCCAGACTGATCAGATGTTTTCCTTTGAGGTGAACTTAAAATGTCCTCTGAGAATAGAAAAGGTGGAACTGGCAGAAGCCACATCTCTTCAAGAGTAGCTGCTTTGTGTTAATTTTGGAAACTGGTTTAGGGCCTGTTTCATGTGCTTTAGGCATCTACTTTTTAAAACTGTCAATATATCTTATTAAAACTGAATTCAGTGAGAATTCAAATTAAGGAATAATACTAGTTTGATTTAGAATCTAACTTTTTTATATGCCTTTTTATTTTTATGTCTCTCAGAGTTCTCTTAGAGATGAAGTGACCCGAATTTCTATGATCTATTCAGTTGTTGTAAACCTTGGAGATTCAGTTTCTTAAATATTTTATACAGATTTTTATATATTATATGAGTCCATGACATGGCTACAGGATGTAAAGTCCAGTTTTCTTTTTTAAAAAAATTATATTGATTCTCTGGGACATCCACATCATGCACCCCATCACACTCACTTCCTAGTTCTTCCATGACGGTCCCCCAGCCATTGTGACCTTCCCACCAAAACAGTAAAAATAAAAGTGAAGAAGCTCATATTGTGTTATCTATATACTCACTGGAGCTTGGTCAAACTCTCAAATAGAGCTGAGTCCTTCCCCTCCTCGGTCCCCACCAGCAGCCATCAGCTGTAGAGTGCTACACTTCAGTATCCCCATCACACTTTTAAAGAGCTCTCTTCCAGAGCTTCCTGTCTAGGCTGTTACTTTTCTTTTTAGAGGAGCTGACAGGGGTGGTAGTTGTCACAGAAGCCTTCCATGTCCCTCCCTGTGAACTATGCATCTGTAGTAATCCATATCACAGCAAAAGTAGCCTCCTCGCTCTTCATAGTCAGTAGGATCAAGGGCCTCCCTCCACACAGTTTCTGGTGGCAACACAGATCACAAACACAACTCCTGGCTTCAGTAGGATCATGGACTCAGATAAGGCCATTGAAGGCAGCATGGCCTACAGACAAGAGTGTGGGTTCAGGCTACAGTACAAATCACGGACATATGCCTGGTCTTTGGTGGTAACATGGGCCACAGATATCAACACAGACTCTAGCTTCAATAGGACCACAGACCTAGGCATGGCCCTCAGTAGCAGCACGAGCCCAAATAGGCCCAGACATCACCATGGCATCAGGTGGTAGCACAGGACACCCAGAGCAGAATGGCCGCTGGCAGCAGCACGGCCTACAGACATTAATGTGGCTTCAGGCTACAGCACAGACAGGACATCCGCATGGCCTTCCATGGTAATGTGGGCCACAGACATCAAAAAGCTGATGCCATAATCCAACTTTTAAAAGCTTTTTCTTTTGCAGATTTGTGTGTGTGAGTGTGGTATACATACACAGCACATGTGTGGCAGTTAAAGCACACTTTTAGAAGCGCAGTCTCTTCTTCCATGATGGGTTCAAGGGATTGGACTGAGGTGGTCAGTCCTGCATGGCAAGGGCTTTGCCAAGGAGCCAACCTTGGCACACATTTAAAATGGCATGGTTTTCTGTTGCTTCAGGTCAAAGAAAGCAGATTGATAAAGGGATTCCTCAGCAAGGGAGTGTAATTTATAGAGTGTGCATATCTAATGTTTTCCTATAACACATCTTAAAATTTCATGTAGGTTGGTGACAGTTTCAACTAGCTAGATCATATCAAGTGTATCTTTGTTTATCTCTGTCCTCAGCAAATATATAACAATTATTCTTCATTCTTTCTGTGTCTCCTCCACGTTCACCATGCCCTTTGGTGTTTGGAGTCAGTCTTTGAGGTAGAGAAGGAAGATTCACATGTTGAAATGATTAAAGATAAGATCAGAGAAGTTAAATGTCTTCCCAGGTTTATACAATTATATCGAATATGAATCACATTTATTGATTCTTTTTAAAAATGTTCTTTAATTGAAAAAAGGTGTATGTATGTATGTATGTATGTATGTATGTATGTATGTATGTATGTATGTATGTATGTATGTTTGTTTGTTCTGGAGTTCCCTCCCTGTTTTCCTCAGGTCCCACACTTCCCCATTCACCTGACTTCATGCCCTCTTTTCTCTTTCTCTTTAGAAAATAAACAAAAACCCAAAATAAAACAGAAGAAGCACAAAAACAAGACCTATAAAAACACAAAAACAGAAGTTATATATACAAACAAAAGAACATTAAGACAAAAAAAAAAAAATACCCAAAACAAAGCAACACCAGACAAACAAAGTCTAAAAAATTACTATCCAAAAAAAAAAAAATCCCTAAAGAGCACCAAAGCTCTAGAGACTCTATCCCACTTGCACTCCTGCCTTGACTACCAGAGAGCCTAGACTCACTCACACCCCAGTGGTGGTTGGAATAAGAATGGCCCTCACAGGCTCACAGTTGAATGCTTAACCTCCCAACTCTTTGATACTGTTAGAAAGATTAGGAGGTGTGGCCTTTTGGCAGAGGTGTGTCACTGGTGCTGAGCACAAGTCAGGCTCAGTGTCTGCCTCCGCCTAGCTGCCTGCCTGCTTGTCTCAGTCTCTCTGTCTCTCTGTCTCTCTGTCTCTCTCTGTGAGTGTGTGTGTGTCTGTCTTTCCTTTCCTCCCTCCTCCCTGTCTCTGTGCATGTTTCTCTCTCTGTCTCTCTCTTTCTCTTTCTCTCTTTTTCTTTCTCTCTTTGTGTGTGTGTGTGTGAGGATATAGCTCTCCTGTCTAAAATCCTTGCATGTGTTCTCATCAGAATAAGAATTAAACCCAGACTTTTTATTAAAGTGACTTGCAAGACTGTGTCGTCTAGTCCCAGGCTTCTTCCTTGCTCACATCCTTCTCTTCATCTGTCAGTCTCCCATCCGTAAGCTCATCTCTGTTCCAGATCAGAAAATACAGACATTTATATCACAGTTCACAACTAGCAAAATTATGATAAACTAGCAAAATTTTAGCAAAGTTATGAAGTAGCATCAAAAATAAATTTATGATGTGGGTCACTACAACATGAGGAACTATATCAAAGGGTTGTAGCATTTGGAAGGTTGAGAACCACTGCCTCCGACAATAAGCCTCTAAGTCTAGAATAGAGCCTTCTTATTTATACATAATAAGCATGAATTGACAGACAAATGACCAAATAGAGAGGAGAATGAAGTCCCTCTGTTTTCTCATCACCCGTGTACAGATTTCAGGTGGCAGGGTGTGGTTAGGCTGACCTTACACCTTCCCTTTTAACTGAGCACACCAATGTTTTCATCTTCTACAAGTGTTTATCTGGTTACACTTTAGCTGGAATAAATAGTGCTTTAGCTCTGCTCACGTAAGCTGGGCCATTTGACTAATTTGTTGTTTTCTAGGTGGAATCAATAGTGGTGGACAAGGAGACACAGCCTGCAGTGCACACTTACATACAGCACTGCTGTGTAGGATACAGGAGACACAGCCTGCAGTGCACACTTACATACACCACTGCTGTGAGGGATATAGGAGACACAGCCTGCAGTGCACACTTACATACAGCACTGCTGTGTAGGATACAGGAGACACAGCCTGTAGTGCGCACTTACATACACCACTGCTGTGTAGGATACAGGAGACACAGCCTGCAGTGCACACTTACATACAGCACTGATGTGTAGGATACAGGAGACACAGCCTGCAGTGCACACTTACATACATCACTGCTGTGTAGGATACAGGAGACACAGCCTGCAGTGCACACTTACATACAGCACTGCTGTGTAGGGGATGTAAGTGGTTCAGGTTTAGAAAATGAGGACGTTCATTTGTGTGGAACAGCTTTGTGAGAGCTGGAGGTGTGATAAAAGAACTGTAGAAGAACAAGAAATTTGGACTCTGTGGGACACTATAAAAGGTTTGCTTTGTTTTGCAAAATCCTTGTAAGGGCAGTGTAGGAAATGGAGTCAAGTGGATTTCAGGCAGGAAATGGGATGAGAAGATACTTCATCCTGTGGATGGGAGAAAGTAAAAGCCTAAAAGAAGGCAGTGAGGGGAATCCATATGTCAGAATTTAAGAAACTCTTCAAGTTGTAAACGACAGGATATCATGAGGGAAGGGTTAAGATCACCCTCAAGGGCCATCTCAGTTACTTTTATTTTGCTACAAAGGGACACTACCATCAAGGCAACTTATTACTTGGGGTCTTGCTTACAGTTACAGAGGGTGAATCTATGACCATCGTGGTGGAGAGCATGGTGGCAGGCAGGCAGGCATGGTGCTGGAGCAATAGCTAAGAGTTTACCTTTGATCCACAAGCAGGAAGCAGAGAGAGAAGAGAGAGGAAAGAGAGGCTAGGCCTGGGCATGTGAAATCTCAGAGCCCACCCAAAGTGATATTTCTCCAACAAAACCATACCTCCTAATTTTCCCTAAACAATCCACCAACTGGGAACCAAGCATTCAAATATACAAGCCTACGGGGCCATTCTCTTTCAGATCACTATAGGTCTCACTTTGGCATCTAGGTGAGTATCAGTGAGAGTTTTCAGTGGTAGGGAATGACTTTCAGAGCAAACACGCTGTATTCAAGCCATAGCAGGGGTCATCGCGTCAGCACCAGTAGATCCTACATGAAATACAAATGTAAGTTCTGAAGTCATGTTTGTATTTCTTCACCTAGGCAGGATACCAGCCAAGCTAGACCCTCTGATAGGTTGTAATTAAGAAATTTCTGTTTAGCAAGGGCCCTTCTAATGAATAAAGGTGTTCATTTTAAGTAAAGCCAAAGGCTATTTATCAAAAGTGCTGAGGAGAGATTGTGTGTGTGACGGCCACCTCTCAAGTCTCCTCTAACTCAAGAAGTCTGGAAGAAGATGCAGAAAAATCCTTTGATAAAACGTCCTTTTATGATAAGTCCTGCATAAACTAAGGATACAAGAGATACAAGTTCAGTATAATGCTTGAAGTCCTAACTAGAGCAAGAAGACAGCTGAAGGAGATGAAAGGATATAGATGAAAAGGGAGAAGTCAAAGTGTCCTTATTTGCAGACAATATGATGTTTTACATAAATGACCCTAAAGACTCCATGAGGAAACTTCTACAGCTGATAAATACTTTCAGCAATGCACTAGAATATCTCACAAAAATCAGTAGCCTTCCTATATACACATGATAGTCTGAGAAAGAATTCAGGGAAGCAATAACTTTAACAATAGCCTAAAAAATATTCCATGGTAACTAACCAAGCAAGTGAAAGACTTGTATAATACAAACTTTAAAGCATTGAAGAAAGAAATTAAAGAAGATACTAAAAGATGGATGTTTGTGCATTGGTAGGACTGATTTAGTTAAAAACAAAAGAGAAGCCATGCTATCAAAAGCAACCTATAGATTCAATATAGTCCCCATAAAAATTCCCACACAATTCTTCACAGAAATTGAGAAGATAATCTTTAACTTTATATATAAACATGCACACACACAGGTTATCTGGAATAATCCTGAGGAATAAAAGCATTGCTGGAGTTATCACCATCCCCAACTTCAAGTTGTCCTACACAACTGTACTAATAAAAATAGCATAGTATTGGTATAAAAAAATGACATTGATCAGTGAAATTAGAATAGAAAGCCTGGGTCTAATAACATACTGGAGAAAAGACAGCGTCTTCAACAAATAGTGCTGATCAGACTGGATTGCTGTATGTGAAAGAATGCAAGGAGATCCATACTTCTCATCCTATTCAAAACCAACGCCAAATGGATCAGAGCCTTCAGCATCAGACCAGATACCCTGAGTTTCAGAAAAGAATGTAGGGAATAGGCTTGGACTCAATGGCCCAGGAAAGGACTGTCTGAGCAGGGTCCCCAGAGCATGGGCACTAAGACCAACAAGAGGCAACCTACCAGATGGGAAGGGATCTTTACCAATTATACATCTGACAAAGTTAGTATTTAGAATATACAAAGAAAAAAACCAAAAAACTGAATACCAAGAAAACAACCCAATTTAAAAATGGGGTATAGCACTAAAGAGAGCTCCTTACCACAAATGACTGAGAAATACTTTTTAAATGTTGAATATCCTTATCCTCCAGGGAAACACAAACTAAAACCTCACTGAGATTTCATTTCACCTCACTCAGAATACTAGCCAAGGTTAACAGAACAAATGACAGTTCATGCTGGTAAGGATTCAGGGCAAAAGGAACACGGACCCATTGCTAGTGGGAACACAAACTTGTCAACCAGTATGGGAATCAGTGTACTGTTCTCAAAAAGCTGAAAATAATCTACCAAAAGATCCAGCTATACAGTTCTTGGGCATATACCCAGGAGACTGCATCTTACAACAGAGACGCTTGCTCATCCGTATTCACTGCGGCTCTACTCATAATTGCCAGAAACTGAGACAGCCTGGATCCATCAGCTAACGAGTGGGTAATGAAACGGTACACAAAGGGTTGTGATTCAGCTGTTAAAATGAAGTTTGCTGGTAGATGGGCAGAGCTAGAAACAGCCATCTTGAGTGAGGGAGCACAGACCCAGAAAGACAAACATTGTATGTTTTCTCTCTTGTGTGGATGTTAGCATTTATGCTTTAGATGTGTTTGCTTCATTTAGAGTTCCCACAGAAGTTAGGTAGCTAGCAAAGGACCAGGTGGAATAGAGGGATGGAGGGGGCATAGAATATGGGGTTATAAATAGATAACTGGGAAGATAGAACAGGGGGTTAAAGGGCTGGGGATAGGAAGACAGGGAGCACACAGAATATGAGGAGGGATAGCTAGCACCAAAAGCTTTTTTAAAAAGCCAAATGAGAACCTACTGTTGTAGAAGCTTGTATATATATATATATATATATATATATATATATATATATATATATATATATATATGAATGATACATAAAAGGATTTTTAAAAGATTTAAAGGATTTTTCTCCATATAATGAGGAAGACAGTATCCCAGCTAGATACCATATGATGCTGAATAAAAGTCCCAGTACTGTGAACGGGTCACGTGTTTTTTGAGTCTTTCCCCAAAGGAGTCCCTTAGGCCTTCCCTAGACATTAAAGGGTATTACCAGTATTACTGGTTACCCTCCACAACTTGGCAGTAAGGCCCTGTTGCTGAAGACACTGCATACTTAGAGCATAGCAAAATGTAGCTAGTTCTCAACTGGAAGCTTCATCTCCTCTGGCTAGCTTTCAGAGTGCTAGAAGATGCCTTACCTGCAACTAAAGGAGAGTCAGTCTTCAGTCACACCCTGCTTGAAAGACATCCCACCGGTGCAGTGGCAGGATGAATGTTAGGGAGTGACCCACCACTTTTGATAAGGTCTACTCCATGGGGCGGAACAGATACTGATATTGTCAATGAACCTGAGACTAGATAGGTTATGGGACCGAAAGAAAAAATTGACCCAGCAATAAAATGGCTCCTATGGCATGCTGCTGTACCTGTGTATCAGTGCATTGCTCAGCCACCATCAGAGGGAGACCCACAACAACATGCAGAGAGTGAGAGACTTTGGAGTGCTCAGCCCTGAATGAGACATCTTCATCACACCTCACCCCTCAAAGCTCAGAGATCTATGCAGAGTAGGGGGCGGAGAGATTGTAAGAGCCAGAAGTAGTGCATGATTTTAAGGAAACCTCTGTGTTCAGACACAGCGATGGGATCCACATGCAGGCTCCCAGAGACCATGACACCATGCACAAGACACCCCCAGCCCGAGCCACACAAGACCCCATCATGATGATGAATTGGGCACAAAGTTCCACCCCTACCCAAGAAGCTCTTCACAAATGATAACTGCTGGAAAAAGTATAGTCGATTTTCTTCAATGGAGTGGCAGTGTGTCAGCCACAGTCCAGGGCAGGCGCTGCTCAGGAGCAGCTGGACAGCATAGATTACTCCACGAATTGTAGTGGCTTTGCCTTTTGTGATTTTTGTTGTTTTAAGAAAAAACATAAAATTGGGGAAGATCTGGGAGGCCTTAGGGGATAAGACAAAATATGATAAAAATAAAAATATATGAAGTTCTCAGAGAGTAAGAAAAAATTTAAACATAAAACATTTCTAACTTACATAAAAATACACAGGTTCTGGGGATATTTTTGTTGTTTTGAATTTTTTAGATTTTATGTATATGTGTGCATACACACACACACACACACACACACACACACACACACACACAAGTGCTCTAACCAATGAGCAACCCCTCCAGCCCTTGTCTTCCTTTTTTTTTTTTTTTTTTGAGATCCAGGGTTTCACTGTGTAGCCCTGACTGATGAGAAATTTGCTACACAGACAAAGCTTTTGAACTCAAGAGCTCCTCCTGCCTCTCCTTCCCAAATGCTGTGTTTAAGGGTATGCACTACCATGCCCAGTCTAGCTGCTGATTTTAAAGTAATGATATACTTATATGTTATTTGAAGGCTAGAGGTTAGCACTTGGAGTTTATGGGAAACGGGAAGTGCCTTGGTACTCATTAAGCCTGAAGTGTGGTAGGTTTGAAGGTTGTTTTCTCCTTGCAGTATAACCCATATAGAGATGAGCGTTGTGATGCACTTTATATATGGAGGAACTCTGGATTTCCCAGGAAAGGCTAATGTTGGGTATGTATTACTTTTGGTAAGTTTAAACCTAAGAGCTGTGTGGGTTCGGTTTTGTTGAACTGTTTTGCAGCGAGTCACTGCAGTAGAAGCTTCACTTTTATTGTCTAGTTTGCTGTATTTGATTATATTTGGGAAATATGTAAGAACAGAAAGTGTGAGTGAGGCTGCAGAGCTGGCTCGGTGGTTAAGAGCCCTGGCTGCTCTTGCAGAGGAGCCTGGTTCAGTTCTCAGCACCCCCATGGCGGCTCACCATCTGTAACCCCAGTTCCAAAAGGTCCCGTGCCCTCTTCTGGCCTCCAAGGGCATCCGCCATGCACGTGGCGCACAGACATGGATGCAGGCAGCACACTCGCACACATAAAATAGACTTCCCTTGTTCTGTGTCTGCTGAGGTGTGAGGGGATGAGATCTCCACGTCTCTCCTCACTACAAACAGGCGCTGTGT